>ML811327.1:8720-33316 GCA_009831015.1 Picea engelmannii
CAACTAATGGCCTAAAGCTGACATAAATAAAATAGCAGTACTAATCTAATATGCCCCAATTAAGGGGTAATGAGCCAATATTAGGGCTTAACAAATATTCTACAACAAACAACCATAGGTGAGATTAAGGATGTAACCTTGGTTTTATGCGCTCATCCTGAGATAAGGACAACCCTCAACATTCAGGTAATTGATATGCCTGTAAGTAATTACTCAATCATTTTAGGAAGAGATTGGCAAGCCTTAACAAGTGGATACCTCTCACTTGACGAGACACATTTATTTGTTCCTAGGAATGGTAAGAACATTATAGTCCTTAGGAAGGGAAGAATTTCACCCTACATAGAGAGTGTTTCACAATCTAGCGTAAACTATATTGAAGAGGACCTAGGAGTATATTCCATATTTGTTGAAGAGGATAATATTACTTGGGAAATAATCAATTTAAATGATGATATGTGGCATATAAACTTTGATGGTTCATGCTCTAATGAAGGTAATGGGACTGGCATTATCTTGGTTTCCCCTGCAAGAAAAATTCATAATCTGTCTTACAGGTTAGAGTTTGATTGTACAAAAAATTTCCCTAAGTTCAAAGATTTATTATTAGGAATTTAAAACGCCCTTAATCTTGGTTGTGGTCACCTTTTGGTTTTTGGAGATTCTAATCTTGTTGTGAACCTGATACGAAAAATTTGCTCTCCTAGAAACAAGTTGATGGAACGATACTCCCAAACTGTTTGGGTGCTTGTCTCGAACCTTTTATCTTTCAACATCATGCATGTTAAGAGGGAGTTGAATTCAATGGCTGGTTGGTTAGTTGTCTTTGTAGCTTCTCTTAGTTAGCAACTTTTGCCTCACAAGTTTGAATTTTCTTTTCAATCTATATATCGTCCATATATCCCTGACAATGTAGAATCTTGGAAGGCCCTCCCTAACAATAAGAGAATTTTTGCTTTCATTTAAGATGAACCTCTTAAGCCCGAGGAGATTATATCCATAGAAAACAATAAGATTCCCAAGGGATTGACTCCTCTTGAGAGTTCGTTTTCATCGAGTGATGTAGGCAATAAGGAAAAACAAAACGAAGAGGAGTTATGAAGGAAGGTGGGTGAAACCACCTCCTTGAACATTGGGGCACTCGCATATTCAAGGAATGTTAATATAAGTAGCCAATGTTCTAATAAGGAAGAAATGAAGTTTTCCAAGCTACTTGGTGGATTTCAAAAATTTTATGCTTTTCCTTATGGGGATCTTCGTGGTTTTGATCCTGGTTTTTAACAGAATGGTATTCCCATCAAGGAAGACATGAAACCAGTTATGCAATAACAAAGATCTATTAACTTTGCATTTAAAGCAAATTTTCAAAGGGAGTTGGAGAATTTCTTAAGGGCTGGGATTATTTTTTCAGTACACCTTGAATGGGTTTCCAAATGGGTACCTGTTTCAAAGACAATTGATGATATTAGAACTTGCAAATTTTTGAACTTTCAGGAAAGATATTATGACAAATCCGTTTCCTTCCCTCAATATGGAAATAATTCTACAACAGGTTGTAGAATCACAGTTGAGGCCCTTACTTGACAGTTTTTTAGGTTGCAAGAAAATCAAGGTAAAAGGGGCAGACGCTCACAAAACCACTCTTATCACTAATTGGGGTACCATGTCTTACAAATGCCTGCTTTCTTGCTTACTTGATGCAAGTACCGCTTTTAAAAGACCTATACACAACTTTCGATGAATTGGTCAGTATCCATCTCTATCTTGATGATCTAATTGTGCGTGTCAAGGGGATGATAATTACATCAGAGTTCCAAGTGTTGTTTTTGGGTCATTTCAAAATTGTTTTTTTCTTGGACACTAACTCTTACATTCTAAAGGATTTACAGCAGCAATTGTTTTCCTATAGCACTAACAATTGTCACTTGAAATATTGCGAGGGACCAACATGAAAAGTTCTAATGTTGATTGGATTTTTTGTATATTAGTAGCTTAGCTATGATTTCATTTTTGCGCTATTTTCTTTTCTGCTTTACTATAGTTTGATTTATTCTTTCTGTTTCAAAACTTTTCTTGTCGCTTCTTCATTTTTGTCTTTTATTGTTGTTGTTTTAATTTATGCATTTTTACTTATGTCATGATTTTGTTTCCTACCATCTTTTAGTTAAATTGGTCAAGATAGGATGTTGGATCAATTCTGCCACAGTGACACTCCTGCAAAGCATTGTTAGTCAATAACAATCAAGCTTACACAGCGGTTATGATGTCTCCTCTGAAGGACCCTTGAAATTGTTATATTTTTCCACTGTTGTCTTGTAAAGAATTGGTTATCTCTCACTTCTTCTTTCCATTTCTTCATCCATTGAGATTTTAAGAGAAAGTCTGAAATTGTTTCTTCTTAAAGTTAAGAGCATATTCTGGTCGAATGATTATGCATACAGTGGTAAAAACCCCTCATACTTAACCCTTTTCACGAATTATTCCCAAATTCTCGGTCATCTTTCCATTAAATCTACTCACTTCCCCTTGTTGCATAATCTTCCTGGTTATATCTTCTTGACCTATTGTTCTTGGTCTGCGAAACCATAAGTTCCGAGTTCTAAATCTATTGAAAACAAATTTCCCCGTGGAGTCTCCAATTTGTTGTTGATTAAGATCACAACAAAGTTTTGCCCTCAAAATGTTGCTAAATCCTATTATTATAAAAGATAAATAATACTAGTAGGTGGGACCCCCTTGTAGATTGGATATCAGGGCTGGTGCTTATTTGATGTTGTGCTATTATTCGACATTGCTTACATGATGATATAATATTGGTTTATTGGCGATTGAGAAGGCATGTTCTATGTTTTACTGCTTCTCTAGGCTCAAGTTTTATTTTAAAAAGACCTATGTTATCCTTGTTATCATTGCTATCTGCTATTGGGATCTATTACTAGGAGAAATGCACAATAAACATGTTAGCAATAACATATACAAGCAATTGGAAAAAGGCAAAAGGCAATATAAAAGAAAAGGGAAGAAACTAAAGCATGCTATATACTATACTACATGCATAACTTTTTAATGGATTTTTGTTATTCTAGCTACTAAGTTAATAGCTATGTGATTTGTTTTGAGTTATATAGTTGATGTGCATGGTGATTATGTTATGGCATAAGTTGATATGGATCACGCTATTGGTTTTAATGGTTGATGGTTTCGATACATGGTTTAATTAATTGAGTTAATGGATTATTGGTTGGCATGTACTGATGAATTAAATGACTAGAGTGTGGAGGCGATGTGCATTTACTGCACATCAACTTTACTCCTTCCACTGGCCGCCACCCTAATTGGGTTATTGTTCAACTGTGTTGTTAGTCATTTAAAATTCCCTAAGTTCAAAGATTTATTATTAGGCATTTAAAATGCCCTTAATCTTGGTTGTGGTCACCTTTTGGGTTTTGGAGATTCTTATCTTGTTGTGAACTTGATACTAAAAATGTTCTCTCCTAGAAACAAGCTGATGCAACGATACTCCCAGACTGTTTGGGTGCTTGTCTCGAACCTTTTATCTTTCAAAATCATGCATGTTAAGAGGGAGTTGAATTCAATGGCTAGTCGGTTAGTTGTCTTTGTAGCTTCTCCTAGTTAGCAGCTTTTGCCTCACAGGCTAGATTGTTCTTTTCAATTTATATATCGTCTATATATCCCTGACAATGTAGAATCTTGGAAGGCCCTCCCTAACAATAAGAGAATTTGTGCTTTCATTCAAGATGAACCTCTTAAGCCTGAGGAGATTATATCCATAGAAAACAATAAGATTCCCAAGGGCTTGACTCCTCTTGAGAGTTTGTTTTCATCGAGTGATGTAGGCAATAAGGAAAAACAAAACGAAGAGGGTTATGAAGGAAGGTGGGTGAAACCACCTCCTTGAACATTGGGGCACTCGAATATTCAAGGAATGTTAATATAAGTAGCCAATGTCCTGATAAGGATGAAATGAAGTTTTCCAAGCTACTTGGTGGATTTCAAAAAGTTTATGCTTCGCCTTATGGGGATCTTCATGGTTTTGATCTTGGTTATTTACAAAATGCTATTCCCATCAAGGAAGACGTGAAACCAGTTATGCAATAACAAAGATCTATTAACTCTACATTTAAAGCAACTTTTCAAAGGGAGTTGGAGAATTTCTTAAGGGCTGGGATTATTTTTTCAGTCCACCTTGAATTGGTTTCCAACTGGGTACCTATTTCAAAGACAACTGATGATATTAGAACTTGCAAATTTTTGAACTTTCAGGAAAGCTATTATGACAAATCCTTTTCCTTCCCTCAATATGGAAATAATTCTACAACAGGTTGTAGAATCACAGTTGAGGCCCTTACTTGACAGTTTTTTAGGTTGCAAGAAAATCAAGGTAAAAGGGGCAGACTCTCGCAAAACCACTCTTATCACTAATTGGGGTACCATGTCTTACAAATGCCTGCTTTCTTGCTTACTTGATGCAAGTATCACTTTTAAAAGACCTATACACAAAACTTTTGATGAATTGGTTAGTATCCATCTCTATCTTGATGATCTAATTGTGCATGTGAAGGGGATGATAATTACATCAAAGTTCCAAGTGTTGTTTCTCGGTCCTTTCAAAATTGTTTTTTTCTTGGACACTAACTCTTACATTCTAAAGGATTTACAACAATAATTGTTTCCTACAGCACTAACAATCCTCGCTTGAAATATTGCGAGGGACCAACGTGAAAAGTTCTAATGCTGATTGGATTTTTTGTATATTAGTAGCTTAGTTGTGCTTTCATTTTTACGCTATTTTCTTTTTTGCTTTTCTATAGTTTGATTTCTTCTTTATGTTTCAAAAAGTTTCTTGTCGCTTCTTCATTTTTGTCTTTTATTGTCGTTGTTTTAATTTCTGCATTTTTACTTCTGTCATGATTTTGTTTCCTATCATATTTTAGTTAAATTGGTCAAGATAGGATGTTGGATCAATTCTGCCATAGTGACACTCCTGCAAAGAATTGTTAGTCAATAACAATCAAGCTTACAAAGCTGTTATGATGTCTCCTCTGAAGGACCCTTGAAATTGTTATATTTTTCCACTGTTGTCTTGTAAAGAATTGGTTATCACTCGCTTCTTTTTTCCATTTCTTCATCCATTGAGATTTTAAGAGAAAGTCTGAAAATTTTTCTTCTTAAATTTAAGAGCAGATTTTTGTCAAATGATTATGCATACAATGGTAAAAACCCCTCATCCTTAACCCTTTTCATGAATTATTCCCAAATTCCTGGTCATATTTCTATTAAATCCGCTCACTTCCCCTTGTTGCATAATCTTCCTAGTTATATCTTTTCGACCTGTTGTTCTTGGTATGCGAAACCATAAGTTATGAGTTCTAAATCTATTGAAAACAAATTTCCCCATGGAGTCTCCATTTTGTTGATGATTAAGATCATTTTTGGAACATTGGTTGTTGTCATTGATGTCAATCCTAGTCATGGGTTTTGGACCACAAGATTGATAAAGGTATTTGGACATGAAGGACAATGCACATGCATATACAACACCCATGAACGGATAGTATACATCATGTTGTTTCCGGTAGTATGTGGCACGTCACGTGGATCCTCATGGTTGAGGAGAAATGAATTTTTGAAGATGACAAAGTGAATTGAAGAAGGAAGTACATGTAGGCCCTGAAGATAATTAAAGAAAAGAATTACAAAATAAGAAAGTGTCAGGTCGGCCCTAATGTTAAAAGGAAGTGACATAAATGATATAAATAAACATCATTAGGCATTCATTTTAATACAAGTCGAATTTCAGAGGAAATAAGAAGTAAATAAAGCCAGATTTCAAGGGAGGATGAAGTCTTTTGGTGATGTGTTCTAAGGTATGTTATTTTCAGGTCATCTTACCATTTTTGCTATAACATTTTTTCTAGAACGATTCAGATGGTGAAATCACTATGGTATTAAGAATACAAATCAAGGTACCTCTGGTAAAAATTTCATCTCTTGATTCGCTATAATTATGGAGATACACTCTGTGGAAGATAGGGTTTGTGACCAGTCCTGAAGCTAGTCAATAAGCAGGTGTTCCGGATAAAACAGTCATAACTTCATCATAGAGAATCCAAATGAAGTGGGACAAATTTCAGAATCGGATGTTAATGATTGAGCGTGGGGCATTCTATGCAAGTTCACTCTCATGAATAGACCAGAATTGAATAAAGTCTATCATTCTTTCTATAACCTCTTTTTGGGGAGGATTCAAGGAGTGAAAATTGGAGGAGTTTCAAAGAATACATTGAGTAATATTATCTACAAGATCAGAGTACTCCAAGAATTGAAAAATTGCAGAAATTGAAGAAGTCTTAGGAAGCATTATTAGGTTCTATGAAATGATTGGTTGATGGTGATGATTTAATGTAAAGTTTTATTATCTCTCATATATTCCTGGGTGGAAGGAAGGGGCAAGGATGGAGAGTTCAACTCTCTCTTGATATTGGGGGATTGTATCTTCCTCTTGGAGGTTTATTCCTCCCTTTACATTTGGAAGTTGTAGCTACCTTTGGAAGCCATTACTTCCCTTGAACAATAACTATTGATTATTTCTCATATATTGTGCATGGTGTATTATGGTGTATTGGTGTAACTCTTATACTATTGTTCATTTCTCATTGGATATAGTTGAATGGTTTAAGTATAAGTTGAAAAAGGTTTTAAATTTTACTTGATACTGATTCACCCCCCTCTCAGTATCAACAATCACAACAAAGTTTTGCCTGCAAAATGTTGCTAAAGCCTATTATTATAAAAGATAAATAATACTAGTAGGTGGGACCCCCTTGTAGATTGGATTTCAGGTCTGGTGCTTATTTGATGTTGTGCTATTATTCAACACTACTTACATGATGATATAATATTGGTTTATTGGCAATTGAGAAGGCATGTTCTGTGTTTTTTTGCTTCTCTAGGCTCAAGTTTTATTTTAAAAAGACCTATGTTATCCTTGTTATCACTGCTATTTGTTATTGGGATCTATTAATAGGAGAAATGCACAATAAACATGTTAGCAATAACATATACAAGCAATTGGAAAAAGGCAAAAGGCAATATAAAAGAAAAGGGAAGAAACTAAAACATGCTATATACTATACTACATGCATCTCTTTTTAATGGATTTTTGTTATTCTAGCTACTAAGTTAATAGCTATGCGATTTGTTTTGAGTTATATAGTTGATGTGCATGGTGATTATGTTATGGCATAAGTTGATATGGATCACGCTATTGGTTTTAATGGTTGATGGTTTCAATACATTGTTTAATTAATTGAGTTAATGGATTATTGGTTGGCATGTAATGATGAATTAAATGACTAGAGCGTGGAGGCGACGTGCATTTACTGCACATCACCTTTACTCCTTCCACTGGCCGCCACCCTAATCAGGATATTGTTCAACTGTGTTGTTGTGGTTATGCTTCGATTTTCAAGCAGAGAGGAACCACTTTGCCAACTCGCCTTTAAGGTGTTTTGATTACAGGTATGTCTTTTTTTTTCCATTCATGAGTCTTCTCTAGTTATGAGATAGATATTGGCTCAAATGTATGGGTTGTGCTTTCCTTAAGTATTGCAACTATGTAAAATTGTTATTTTTGGAATGAAGCATTGATGATTTTCTCTGCAATAATGTTCAAGTCACAGTGTCATTGGTCATCCTGGGTGTTAACAGTCATAAAATCTCTCTGTCATCCTTGCTGGTTTAGTTGGAGGGTTTTGTTTGGTCTTGGGTGGCAGGATGTCTTCATACATTCCTATCACCATACCCAGTCTTTGGCTTTTATGGGGTTTAATGGTTGGAATCACCTTGTGTCAGTGCACTTTTTCCACTTGGGCATTGGTTTGTTTTCACCACTAATGGTCGCGTAGTGGGTTATATTGTTCCATCTCGGCCCTGTTTTCACCTCAGCGTTGTGTTTGTTTAACTGAAGAGCCATGAGGGTTATACCCTGCATGTGTTAAGTATCATTTCCAGGCTGATTTGGAGCCTTACTCCTCTGTTCATAGCCTCTCCTGTCGTGGGATTTGACACATTTCCATGAAATGAATCGTGGTTTTTCTATGTGTGTGCACTGTTGGTCTCAAAGGTTTTCACCATTGAGAGGAGCGAACTCTAGCCTCCCTATATTGGTCCACACAACAAACCCTCGACTCCTCAAGTCTGAGGGTTGATAGAGAATACCATTGTGGCCTGTCAGGTTTACTATTAATTGTTATGGATTGGTGTGTATTGTCAATAGAGTTGATTACCAACTCGCCCAATTGATTATGTGACAATGGTGTTGGCTCTGGTATCTAGTCACTGCATTTGTTATTATAAATGGATAAGCTTTGCATGGTTAATTGGACAAATCAAATACACAGTCGCTCTCCTTGTGTTTAAATAAATTGATAACCCAACACTGTCTTTAAATGAGTAATTCACAACGTCGCTTCATGTCGATGCATGGATATGTGTGGTTTCCACAACATGTTAGGTCGGGTTGTTGATTATTATGATAGTCCAAGTAATAGGCTCAACATTGAATTGGTTGATTGAAGATTGGGGTTGATACACAATCACTGTCTTTTGCATTGAATATTATTGGGATGTTAAACTTGGCATTAGTTACAATTGTTTAATGATGTTCGCGCGTAATGCATTTGTATGTATGGTGTTCCTACACCACGAATAAATGGTCACTGTAACTATGAGTTTTTTTGGCCAAATGGTTATTGCAACTGGGATGACTATGGAAATTCCATCCATTGTATGTGTTATGGTTATTTGATTGCGTCATCAAGTATGGGCACAAGTTTTACATAGTATGGTTTGGTTGCAATTTGATTAATTGGAGAAATACTGTTACTGGCTCTTTATAATGGATTGATAGCTCGTCACCATAGGTTGAGTTAATGATACTATGATTGTGTGTTTAAAATTATCAAATAGGAATGATGCATAGTGGTAGTTATGGCAGGTTTATTCATAGTACCCGTTATTGATATTATTGGGTCGCGCCCTCAGATAGTCACAGAGCTTTCAACATGGATTTGTTTCATTTTGATCGAATTGTGTTATGAGATTAGGCATGCTATCATTGCCTCATTGTGTTGTATGGATAGCCCAAAGTTTTAAATGTTTAGAGTCAAGGAAAATTGGACCTGTACAGTCATAGAAACACAACTATGTTCTGTCGAATGATTGTGTATTCCACAACATAGCGTAGGATGAAGTATTGATTGTTGTTGGGTGTTTAAATAGCAAGACAAGATCCTTGCATTCTTAATATGGGTCATTGTGTGGATTGTCCACTGTGTATGTTAAATGATTATCATTCGGTTTAATAGTGATAGGCACGAGTGTTGTGACAGTATAACCCCATTGAAATTTAATTATTAAATGAATTAAGAGACAAAATCGAGCACATTTTTATGTCTACATTTGATGATTTAAATGGTTGGCAGTGGCTGATGAGAATAGTGGAAGTAATTGATTGTGTATTCATTTGGAAATTGCTCAAATGTTAAATGGATAATTGAGAAAAACAAATATCCCTTACAGATTGTTATGGAATGCATATTGTCTTGTTGATGACATTGTATTAAGTATTTGATTTCAAACAATGAGCAAGTTAATGCACATAATTGTTTGAACTTTACATAGTAATTGTTTTGGGTGTCACTAGTCATTTGGTTGAGGTGTTTTCTTTTTCACAGAGGGGTTTATGGATCACTTGATTAATTTTATGAATAGTAATCGCTTTCCTTCCCTACCATTATTTCTCTTTTCGCTAATTACAACCCCATCGCCTTCCCACATTCATTTTTCACTCCCTGTTCTAAAATTGATTTCATTCAAGAAGAATTATGTATTGAAGCAGTTGGCAGTTACATTGTCTTGGTTTGATTACAGTGAATGTTTTTTTTGGTTTGCATTACAATTGATTGTTGTTGTCTTTGAGAAGTAACTGTGTTCTTTCCCCCCCTCATTATATCATGTTTCACTCAATATGAACCCCTCGCATATCCCAGAACCCTTTGTTCACCCCCTTCTCATTGAAAAATAGTTTAACAATTTGTATGGATTGGATTGCATGAGTCTGATACATTGCTGAGCCAAAATATATTTCATATTTTTAAAGAGTTGTCATGTATGGTTATTTAAAAGACTATTTTCTAATCAATCATGCATGCGGGAATGAGTTTTTTCAGCCGAGGTAGCCATGGCAGAGGCAACAGAAGGAGATGTAATTGGAACAGAGGCCCAAGAAGGCCAAGGTTCTCCATACTTTTTGACACTAACTCACAAGAGTTAGGCCAGTTGTTTCAGGCTGGATTTTCCAATTGTATTGGGCAAGGAGTGGTCCAACCTAGGCCTGAAAGGCGTCCTTTCCAATTTCTGCAAGCCCCTAGTATCCATTTGCCTCCTCACGTCTCATTGCAACCCGAGGTTCCTGAAAATGATGGATGGCAAGAGATTTTCCACCCGATAGTCTCCCAACATCATGGCTAGCCTAATTTATCTGTACATTCTCCTCCACCTATTAACCCCATTGTCCAAGCTTCCCCCCACTCACTATTGCAGTCCTCTCATTCTAGCAAAAGGTTGAAAACCGAGGCCCACCATGCCCTTGACAAAGGAAAAGCCACTTCTTCCCCTTCCTCACCCTCCAATGGATCTGAAAAATCTGTGTCTTCCCGGATGCATTTGAGGGACGATTGTTCCCACATGATCAACAATATTAGGCCTAAAGGCTCAGCGCAGGCAAAGGAAAATTCAGGAAAATCGAAACGTGACAGAAGCAATCAAGGAAAGATTGCATCCCAGAGTGGGAAATATGGCTATTGAGTTTTTATTTTATCTATTGTTGATGAGAGTTGACTTCATAATTTTTGGACATGTTTTATTTTGGGATATATGAGTAATATTTTTTAGAAAACAATTTCAAATATCATGAGCTAAATTGTCAAATGTTCATATGATGATGGGAGTCATAAGGAGGTGTGTTTTTCTTAACTAACTAGTTATGTTATGATTGTTAAGAGCTAAAAGGAGTCTCAAGGGGTCCCACCTACTAGTTATTATTTATTATAACCCTTATTATGATTATTACTTTTCCCCCTAACTAAAAGTTGGTTGTATTTTAATTAACTTAACTAATGAGTTGGTTCAACTACTTCAACCAACTCTAATTTGTTTAAAGGAAAAAGGAAAGGGAGGAACAAGAGGAGGATAGAAGCATAACCATACTAAGGTTTGTGTTGGTGTCTAAAGATGTCTAAAAAAAACCTTAGCTTAACATTAATTTATCAACCCGAGGATTCGTCTTTTATCTCAAAGAATATCAGCAAAGTCTATGCAGATAGCTTGTAGAGGCTAAAATCATGTAGTTAAAGAAAATCCGAGTTTATCAACAATCAAGTTCCTCAAACATTCATTAAAGATTCTAGGAATTGAAATCTAAATCTTTGCAATGGAAATGAACTAATTAATCTATTGAATTCATTTTAAGAGCAATAATTGAATCTAAATAAAGACTTGCAGAAATGACTATTATTGTGAATCAAATTGCTAGAATGGAAAAAAGAGAATTACTCTATCTATGGAAAGAAACAGAGACTGTAATCTAATAAAAAAGGGACAACAATCATACTTCTATTGAAAGGAACAACAACTATATTCTAACATAAAGGAACAACAAATGTAAACTAAGTGAAAGGAACAACAAATGTAAACTAAATAAAAGGAACAACCAGTGTGAACTTATGAGGAACTATCAGGCATCAAATCTCAGTAATAGGAATTGGAACAACAATCATCTAATGCTTAAGGAAATATCTATCTCTTGCAAATGACATAAAATCATCAACACACTTATGCATTCATTTAACTTCTGTAAAAGATAACCAAATCACAAAACAGAAATTGAACTGATACAATTACAGGTCGAACAATAGCTCCTTCAGACTGGGACCTTGGTCCTTAGAAGCACTGATATTTGAAATTCAATATATAGAAATGGTAAAACCTCTCAAATATTTTATTGATTTCATAGTTGGTACATTATTTACAAAAACTGCTAACACAAAGCAATTCTAAGTTCTGAGTTCTTGGGTGCAATTCTTATATATCTTTTCAAGATCTATTTACCCCTTATATATTACAATAATCTGGGTAAATTAAGCTATCCTGAGGATCTACTATTATAAAGTTACAAATATAAGAAACTCAATCATCTTCAAAATTGCCTTGCACCATACAATCCTCAACCTCCAATAGCTTGCGCATCTTCAATATTTCCTTTATTATCTTGGGTTTGACAATATTTAACTAATCCTGTAATAAAACCAGATGATTCCAATCATATTTTAGGATCTATGTAATCTAACTTCAACAATAACGCTAAAGAGTATATTATTCATTTTCTATTCTATTTGCTCCTAAATAACCGAAAAATCAATCAAGATGATATCATGAAATGTGGGAAAAAGGAAGATATTTATACCTTTTTCATAACCTAACATACCCCCCAGCTTACCTTCTTGCATGTCCTCATGCAAGCTGAGATCTTACATGTAAAGTAGTAATGTTGTAATGTGGAAAGGTTGGTTCACCAGGCCTCCTGAACCCATTGCTTCTTTTGAGTTCTCCAAAAGTAGCATCCTCCCTTTTCTTGTTAATTTGATAATCGTTTTGGTAACTTTCTGGAGGAAACCAGATGATAGGGGAATTATATTTGTACCCAATCCAAGTAGGCCTTTCCTCTTTGAGAAATCTAGAATACCTTTCTATTATGTAGGTAGATGCAAATAAATTCTTGTACCCAAAGGGTTCTTGACTCTTTACTTCAGTGGAGGATGCATCCCATCTCAGTTTAGAAGTAGCAAGATCTTCTTCCTTAAGCTCTCTAAAACGAGTGATACCTGAATGTATAACCTGTAGATGGATAGGGGCTAAGGAGTCTATGACCCCCCCTCTTTTCATAAAGGTTTTATGTTGCATAATGGATGGAAAGGACTTTAGAGGTTCTCTCCTAACCCAGAGATCTAGCCCAACTTCCCTCTTTAGGAAGGTTTTATGAGATTTACCCCATCTGACTTGGTTCTGAGTAAATGAAAGAAATGCCTAAAACTATATGTCACCTATGAATGGGCCAAGGTTATCTTTCCTTTCTTCTTCCAGAATGAAATTATGAAAGTACAACTCACACAAAAATTATTGTACCTTTTCGTACTGCTCTCTGAAACATGAAATAAAATCATGTAGAGTGGAAAATGAAATAGGTTTACCTACTCTGATGGCCTTCACTCTCAATAAAAGATATCGTTCCAGCAAGAATAAAGTGTAATTGGTGGCAAGGGCTCTGCAATTAATAACATCAGAGTAGACATCAAATATTTCTTTGATTTGCTCCAAAGCTTTTTCCAATTGGGTTTGCATCTTTTTTACCTTCCCTTGGGCTCTGGTGAGCGCATCATAGGTCTCACTCTCTGTTGTTGTCATGTCCTTCAGTTTTTTAAAAATATTTTGATGTTCAGCCCTAGTGACCATCTCATCTTGGTGTTGAGCCAATGCTCGTTGGGCTTGTCCCAGATCTACCTTTAGTTTATCAATGGTGACACCATGTGCTTGAGATTGGGATGCTTGGTATTCTTCCATAGAGCCCATCTCTTCCCTGGATTGAGTTAATGCTTGATGGGCCTGTGTAAGCTTTGCTTCCAGTCTGTCCACAATAGCACTCTGTTTCTGGGACTGGAGTGCCTGGTGCTCTGCCATAGTCAGTAATTCATTTTTGTTTTGAACCAAGGTTTGTTGAGACTGCATCAATTCTTCCTCCAATCTCCTGATGGTAGCATTCTGCTCAAGGATTTGAGTTATTTCCTCTAATATTGGGGTGTCTGTCTACACCTCAGCGTCAATTGTTTCTGTGGCTGTCATATTTTCTTGTGTTTCTACAGTAGTTACTTCCTCATTTTGAGCTACTGTTTCTTCTACTACTATTTCTTCAGGGTCTGTCTGTATCCCTACAGAAGTTGTACTGATTGCTTCTTTCGGAAGAGGGTTTCTTCCTTGCACTCTGGCTCTTTTGTTTTTCTTTCTTATATGGGCCTTATCTGCTTGTTCTAACTGTTTCCTTAATTCCTTAATAATTTTCTTGAGTTTACCCACCTTCTGCTTTAATACTTCATCCTTCTTATCCTTTTTCTTCGACAATTTGTTTTCTTTTTTTAACTTTCTAATTTTCTTACGGCTCTTGGATGATTTTTGTTTATGAGAGGTCTCAAGGTCTTCTTCATTCTGGACAGCAGATGGTTGTTCCTCTATTCCTTCCAAATTTTCTGTCTGTCCAAGAGGGTTTCTTATTTCAAAATGAGGTTCTTCCTGTGTTGTGTCCTCTGGAAAAGGCATTTCAATATCAAGAAAATATTCAACTAGTTTTGAAGAGGGGGCCTATTATGGTCATTTTTCTGGATTATTTGTGCCTCTGTCAATTGAGGTTCCCAAGCTTCCCAAAACCTGCGCTATTTCTACCTCATAGCTCTTCAAAAATTGTTCTGTCAGATGCTCTAATGTGGGTTGGGTGTCTTCCTGATCATTCTTTTGTGAGGTCTGTTCTACTTGCCCAATTTCTTGAACATTCTCCCATGGAGACTGTTCTGTAGAATTCTGAAGTTCTTCAGGCTGTTTTGTTGTACCTTGAATTGCTTTAGTTGTTTCCTGAATTCGTTTGCTTCTTCTCCTTGTCTGAATGATGGTTTTAGGGGCAGTTGTTTCTCTCTTCCTCTTTTTCGTTAATGCTCATGTCTGTGAGGTCTAGGCCTCTATGATTTGGGCAGGGTCTGCCTCAGCTTCAGTTTGAGGAGATGGAATTTCTCTTTGGGCGGTAGTCTCCTCTACCTGTCTATCTTCAATTTCCTGTGGTGGTTCTTCATGGCATAATTCAGGATACTTCAGTTGTGGAGGTCTATTGGCCTCAATCAGATTATCCCAGGTCAATTGAGTTTGAATCAGTGCTCTATTTGTTATCAGTTTAACTAATCTGTGGTGAATGATAAAAGTAAAAGGATCCTTGGAATTTTGTGCTCTTAAGGCAACTTCATGTAATATGGAATTCAGAAAGAAAGGTAGATTAAGTACTAACCATTGTTTGAAGGTTGTCAACAATTTGAGGTGGCAAGGTCGAATTACATCGTATCATCCATCACAGGTGATGTACCACTGAATTATCCCTGCCAGTTCCTTCCATGGTTCTCTGAGGGTACTAGGATTAAGTCCCTTTTCATTCTTATCCAATTCTTCCCCAGGGTCTGTGAAAAGTTCCACGGCTTCCTTTAGTGCTATGTATATTCCTGTCCACTGAATGTCTGTGTTAGGGAGGCCTATGACTTCTGTTAAGATTTATGGGGTGACTGAGATTTGTATGCCTCACACCATAGAGATTTCTCCCTGAAGATTCTAAAAGAATTCAAGCGTGACATTTGTGTCGTATCCTTGCAAACAGTTGAAGTATTTTGTCCACCCCAGATGGTGTAGGATTTCTCTTTCTTGCTCTGTAACCTGTAGTAAAGTTGGCTCCCTGTGCACACCTCTGCCACCCATTTTGTGAGAAAATGTGGATGACTATCATTCCTGGTAGCAGACTTGGTTAGACCAGCTTGGAGGAAAAATTATCGAAAATAGAAAATATCAGAGACAGCAAGTGTTTACAAATGTGGGTATTTATTATAATCATTACTATCTTTATCAAGAAGTGTGCCAAGCATCCACTCCCCTCATTAATATAAAGGTTGACCTCGACCGTCAATGTAGGGGAGAGTAATGAGTGTAGGTATTGATGGTGAGAAGTAATGATTATACTGCCGCCGCCAATGGGGATCAATGATTTATTTTCAAACAACATAATTTAACAGTAATCATTAAACGTTAGTCCTCTTTTGTGGAATTGAAATATACCTATACTCAAAAGAATGCTTTAAGGATACATACATCGAATAAATTAAATTTGTTCATTGAAATAATATCCCACATATCATAATGTTGTTACTTTTCCTTTTTATTGAATACAACCGAAATGATAGCCTTGTTATTGAGTGAAGGAAATCTAGAGACACGCGGAAACTTGGCATTTAAGGTAAACTTCTATACCACAAGCAGAGCCACTATTGCCAGCAGGCATCCATAGCCTCGACAGGGTTTCCTTTTAACCCTTTGATGAGCTTGTATCCTTAATAATTATTTGAATCGTCTTTTCCAAAAATACCATTATCCTGGTTTGGTAGCCAGATGGTGATAATGCCACTCACTAGATTGTAACTTAGGCGAACAAGACGGCTTGTGATGAGACCCCTTGTCCTTTGACAAAAAAATGTCAAAGGCCATTGCCCTGGTGTGGTAGCCATAGTGGGAATGTCACTTAGGTTATTATCCTATTATCATGGTAGGTTGGCTCGTGATGAGACCCCCTATTCTTTTTGAAAAATATTTATTTATTTATTTTTATTTTTTATTTTTATTTTTTTTAATTTATTTAATTTTTTCCTGAAAAAAGACCATTATTCTGGTTTGGTATCCAGATGATGATAATGCCACTCACTAGAGTGTAACTTAAGTGAACAAGTCAGCTCGTGCTGAGACCTTTTTTCCTTTGACAAAAGAAAATGTCAAAGGCCATTGCCCTGGTGTGGTAGCCATAGTGGGAATGTCACTTAGGTTATTATCCTATGATCATGGTAGGTTGGCTCATGATGAGACCCCCTATTCCTTGTGGAAAAAGAAAGAAATTTTATTGATTTTTTTATTTTTTTTAAGTGTATGAAGGGAGGCTCATCTACTCCTTAAGAGTAAGGGATGGTGTAAAGAAGTGTAAGGATGCCAAGTAAAAGTGTGTCGCATGCCCCTTATTAATTATAAAGGCAAGATATCATTTAAGTGTATTTGTATGTATAAGGGAAAAGAAACGAATTATGGTGGTTACAGGTTATGAACAAGGCTTAAGATATTTCAAAGAAAGTGATCCAAAAAAACAATTTGATAAGGTATGGGAGATAGTCCACAAAATAATGATAGATCATTAGAAATAATGCTGGTGAAAATTATTTGGTGAAAGTTGTACCCCAAAGGAATGGATTAGCGTTTTATCATCAATGTAGGGAAGGAATGACAAAATGAACAACAGGTGTGCAAAAGGAACAGTGGGCATGAAAAAGGAACGACAATTGTTCCTTTCAAAGGAATAGCAAGCACGAAAAAAGGAACAACAATTGTTCCGTTCAAAGGAATAGTAAGCACGCAAAAGGAACAACAATTGTTCCGTTCAAAGGAACATAAAGCACGCAAAAAGGAACAACAATTGTTCCGTTCAAAATAACAACATGCACGCAAAAAGGAACGACAAGTGTTCCATTCAAAGGAACAACAAACGCGCAAAAGGAACAACAATCGTTAGGTTTTTAACCATTTGAATAGGTAAATTTTAGAAACCTAGAAATGTGTTTTGCTTGAATCCAAGGTTGATTAGTCATCAACTAATTTCATTTATGAGTTGGTTTATTTCAAAATTAAGTAGTGGATGGTTTGTTAATGTTATGAATTTCATTATAGTTGCCCAATTGTTGTTTTTGAATCATGACACATTCATTTCTCTGCGAAAGACGGGATTTGGGTGATGAGATGAAGCAGGAGTTCGGAACAGAAAATAGTGCTAATTGAGTTCATTACAGTTATCCTCCCTAGTTCTGATTTTCTCGAGTGATTGTCAAAAATAATAAAAAAAACTAAATAAAATCTACAGAAAACAAAATTATATACAGTATATACAGTGTCAACGGAATTCAACATTTATGGAGTTGGGGTGGCTGGATTACCTTCCTAGCTAGCCAAAATTTGAACGGTAGGGTCCTTACTTACCTCTTGGTAGAAACATTCTTTTGAGGGTGTCTAATGATAGAGTCGTAGTCGGTGTCCATTGACCTGAAATGGAGATCCGGACCCATCTATGGTGCTTAACTTGATTGTTCCATTATCATGGACTTCATTGATTTCATATGGTCATATCCACCGTGTCTGTAATTTTCCCAGAAAATCCTGAAATCTGGAATCATAAAGGAGCACCCAATCACCTTTTTTAAATGATTTTTTCTTGATATGATTGTCGTGTTAGGTCGTTATCTGTTGTTGAATAATGGTTGTGCACTCTACAATAGACAGGCATGCTTCATCTAATTCATTGAGTTGTTGAAGGCACTATTTATGTGTTTTTGTAAGATCTAGTCCTATTTCCTGGGCCATCCTTAGAGTCTTGATTTCAAACTCGATTGGGAAGATGGGTTCTTTTCCATAGACTAAATGATAAGGAGAGTAGCCAGTGGTATTACGCCATGTTGTGTGGTAAGCCCATAAGGCATTTGGGAGCTCAGAACCCCAATTATGTCTGTTTGTTGAGACAGTATTTGTCAGGATTGCCTCCAGGACTTTATTGGTGCTTTCCACTTGCCCATTTTCTTGTGGATGGTACAGAGAAGTAATTATGTATTTAATATGATAATTATCCAGGGTGGTGGTGATTCTATGAGATATAAATTGTGACCCCCCATCAATAATTACCTCTCTTGGTAGTCCATAGCATATGAATAATTTGAAAAGAAATTTGATGACTACTTCTTTTGTTGCATTTGGTAAGGCTTATGCCTCTACCCATTTAGTCATGTAGTTTGTTGTGACTAGAATATAGACCTTCTGATTTGACTTTGGATTGAAGACGCCAACGAAGTCTAGTTCCCATCTCTTAAATGGTTCTGCAACTACTTGTGCTTTCAAAGGAATTTCATCAGCATGACCTAGTTTTCCCATCCGTTGACAAATTTCGCAGGTTTGGACATATTTCTTTGCATCTCTGAATATTGAGGGCCAATAAGAGCCCATCTACAAAATTTTGTGTCCAGTCCCGGATCTGCAAAATTCCCACCACAGGGCTCTCATGTCCGGCCTTTAGTATGTCGTAGATTTCTTCATCTTGTACGCATCTGCGGATCTGGAGATCAGCTCTTGTATGGAAGAGATATCCACTGATCCAAGCGAATCATGCAGTACGTTGGATGATCAATTTTATTTCCCTAGATGAAAGATGTGCCAGTAATATTCCTTCTTCCAGGTAATTTGCCACATCAGTGTACCAAGGTGGCTTTGTAGTAATGGCAAACAGATGCTCGTCTGGAAATCGATCTTCGACTGTGACGGAGTCGTCTGTTTTGGGTATGCGGGATAGGAAGTCTGCAACAAGATTTTCTCTCACGGGTCGATCTTTGATGGTGATATCAAATTATTTCAATAGTAACAACTATCGAGTGAACCGTCCATTAGTAATTGGTTTATTAGCTAGATATCTGATAGCAGAATGATCAATATACAAAACGAACGGATAGCCTATTATATAATGACGAAATTTATTGATGGCATGTATAACAACTAAAAACTCCTTCTCTGTTACTGTATGATTAAGTTCAGTTGGAGTAAGATTCTTGCTAATAAAATAAAAGGCGTAGAGTTTCTTGTCCTCTTCCTGTCCGAGGACAGCCCCTATGGCAATATCTGATGCATCGATGGAGATGTGAAATGGTATTTTCCAATTTTCCCCCCTCAACACCAATGTTGTCGAGATCAACTTCTTGAGTCCTGCAAATGCCACATCACACTTGTCAGACCATTGAAACTCTACATTACCAGTCAAATCATGTAAATGTGCAGTGGTTCTTACAAAATTTTCCATAAATCTACGATAGTATCCTGAAGCGCCAAGGAAACTATGTACCTCAGTTTGCGTGTCTGGTGTAGGCAGATTTCTATTTTTTATGGATCTACTCTAATTCCATCTGCAAAGATATACTTCCCTAGTACCACACCTTCTGTCATCATCATGTGACATTTTTCATGGCTTAAACATAACCTGTTCGCAATGCACCATTCTAGTACTTTCTCTAGATTATTCAATGCTTGATCGAAGTTGTTTCCATAAGGAGTGAAATAATCCATATAGACTTCAAGTCCTTCGCTGATCAGATCACTGAATATGCTCAGAATGGCCCTTTGAAAAGTGGTTGGAGCGTTACAAAGTCCAAAGGGTAATACTCTGTATGCAAAAGTGCCCCAGGGGCATGTGAATGTAGTTTTATCTTGATCTTCTAGGGAAATCTGAATCTAATTGTACCTACTAAAAGCGTCTAAGAAAGAAAAGAATTTCTTTCCTGCCAAAGTATCTAGGACCTGATCAATGAAAGACAAAGGGAAGTGGTCTTTTTGAGTGGCTTTGTTAAGTTCCCTGTAGTCAACACAGATTCTCCATTTCCAATTTTTCTTTGGGGCAATCACTAATGGGGAAACCCACTGACTATTTGAGATGGGATATATAAAATCTACATCCAACAACTTTTGTAATTCTTCTTTAACGATATCCCTGAGGTGAGGATTCAATATTCTCTATGGTTGTCAGATAGGCTGGGCATCTTTTTCAACATAAATGTGGTGTGTGCAGATTTGTGGATCAATACCTTTCATATCAGAATATTCCCATGCAAAAGCTTGCTGGTATTTGGAGAGGAATTGGATTAGATTTTGTTGTTGTTGTTCATCCAAATTGGCATTGATGTTTAGAGACCTCCCTGGTGCAATCTCGACGGGTTTTATGTTATGAATGGCTATAGTTGGAATTTTTTGTTCCATTAAATCTTCTAGCAGTTCTCCCTGCGCTTCACAGTCTAGAACAACTTGGAGCATCTGGCAGGTCGGGTTTCTCATGGTGGATGGACTATTGATAAACCCACTGATTACGTCATCCTCTAGATGGTTTTTAAGTCTGGGGGCTTCTTCCTGCATAATAGGGGCTCGTAAATCCCTCTATGGGTATCGTGGTGGTGGCAATTGTGGATATACGAAAGTTGGACTTTGCTTAGCAGGAGGGTATAAAGTGAGATTCTTTGTGATACCCCCTCTAGTGATTGTCATATTACCCGTTCGACATCCTATGTATGCATCTGTTGTTGCAAGACATAGCCTGCCCAGTATCAATGGATGCCCTTCAAGTCCACTTCTTGGGTTGATGATGAGGAAGTCTGTCGGATATTCCCAAGAGTCGAATGAAGATGGCTATATCATGTAATGTGCCAACTGGTCGAACTACCGATCGATCTACCAACTGCAACATTATTGTGGTGGGTTCGAAGAAGTCAAAACCCAGGGTATTGCAGGTTTCCATAGTCAAGATGTTGATGGTTGCTCCCAAATCAACTAGTGTATTGGGAAAAGAACAACACTGGATCTGAACTGTCACTGTGGGATTCTCGGGATCTTCATATTTGACCGGTTCTTGTCTACCTAAAATTTGATCAGATAAGGCTCCTACCACGCGGACTGTTGATGATGGATTTTTAATTTTTCTGACGAGCTTTCTTCCACATAGCTCCTTGACCATTTTTGCGTAGATTGGGATGTCCTGAAGAGCTTGCAAGAGTGGAATCTTGATATATAAATTCTTGAGTTCCCCTACAATGTTGAAGTTGGGATATACAACTGGTTTTGCTATCATCAATCTTTCATGGAACGAAGGGGAGGGCGTTGCATCCTTATTAGGATCTTGTGATTTTACTGTGTTTCCCCCCTGCTCGATTTCTTCTGTTATTACCACAGTCGAAGGTGTTATTGTTGGTTGTTTTTCATTCTCCTGCTCTTGAAAGACGTTATTTTCTTCAGGAGAGATTATTCATCCCGATCTCAACCGTAGTTCGCTGCACCCTACCGAGTTGGTCTCTCCTTCCCCATTCTCCATAATTTGGACGATTTGAGTCGGTATGTTATTTGGATTTGGGTGATGTTGGGATGGTAGTTGAGGGCGCAATTGGGATTGTGGAATTTGGGGAAATTGGAGTGGTGCTTGTAATGTAGGCTGAATTTGAGGGGCCATCCCCATGGGGCACTGCCAATTCTAATTCCAATTTGGGTTTTGGGTAGTCATGTTGGGCCACTGTGAAGGGTAGATGTTGTTATTTGAGTTTTCTAGGATGAGGTGGGATATTGTGAGTTAGGCCAAGTGGAAATTGCAATTGGCTGATTCTACCAGGCATGATTTGTAGCAGGCTGGTTTTTCCAAGTGGGATTTGTAGGTGGGTATTGTTGGGGCTGCCAGTTCTGATTAGAAAATGGCTGACCCTGCCATGTGCTACCAAGAGCTTGCTATTGATTATACTGTCCAGAGAAGAAAGAGGAAGAGTCATGTAGTGTATTTTGAGGCCGATTCTGCCATTGATGACGCTTGATCCAGGTGGATCATCTCAAAATTCGATAGAGTTAAAGTATTCAAATGGAAAATTAAAGCTTACAAAGTGGAAGAGATCCTCAACATCTTTCCAGTGACGTTCGTTTTAGGAAAAACGGCCTCCAGGTGACAAATATATGAACAAGGAAAGTTTCGTCAAAAATGGTTATAAATGGGTTACAAAAATATGGTTAAAAATGGTTTGGAAAAAAGAGGAGTGGTCAAAGGCCTAGCCCTTGACCTTGCCAACATCGAGGATGAACTTGCCAACATCAATGCATCCCCTTTGTATTTAAATGAATATCAAAAACCATATGGAAAAACCCAAAGTATAATGTCATAAAACCAAATGTTATACCAAAACACAAACCATATGATAAAACCCCAAAACGCGCCAAATTATTTATACCATATGTCAAACTCGCGCGCATATATCAAAACCATGTCATATAGTATTAAAACCATATGTTAAATCAACATATGATACCACCATATGATACGCACCATATACTATATGCAAAACAAACATATAACAAATCGCGCCAAGGAGGGGAAACCCGCGGGTTTGACCCCGGGACTTCCGCCCCCATACATACCAAAGCTACCAATGCACCACCGCCATGTGACGTAACAAGTAATGGCGCGAATAAGTTAAAAGCTACTGAGATTTGGGATATTTCGGAGGGCGCGTGGCCCATAGATCGCGCCCCCCAAAAACCATTGTTTTTTATTATTTAAATGAAGCATGGGCACGAATCCTAAAGAGGGAGAATGGGTTTTGATGGAGGCAGAGATAGGGAAACAGATCGAGGTCATGTTGCACAGTGACCGAAGTGAATTTGCACACAGATCCAGGTGGTATTTTCACGTAGTTCGAGGTGGTACAGAGTTGGCATGCATCCCAAAGCTGTACGAACTATACAATCAACACAGATTTGGGAATTGTGCCAAAAAGGACATTCGGAGTCCAGTTTCTGAAATATATCGCATATATACTCAAAAGTCTCGATTTTTCACAAGGATTCCAGATCCAGGTTCAGTTTTTGCATTCATGCATCCAGACAGAAAAGTGCTCACAGAGCCTTCCGAATACACATAAATGTATCCATGTTTATACTTAAAAGTCTCAGAATTTCATCTTGTAGTTGTTGTTGAAGTCTATTACTGTATATGATAGACAGAAATCAAAAGTCACTTTGTAAGCATTTGAATACTTAATCGATCGGCCTTCCCATTTGGAAAGTGGCCTGGAGAGGTAGACAGGAAGTCTGGTGAACTCTGTTACCAATTCTTGTTCATAGATAATATGCTTACATGTTTATGTGCTTGATGAATGTTCTTTAATTTTGCTCATAAAGATGGTTAACAATTAAAAAAATTCACATGCAAGTAATGGTTAAAGATCAAGTAAAATTTTTAGATCAAGTTGGTATCAGAGTGAGGTTAACCATTTGTTTTGTGAGTTGATGTTAACAAGATCCAAGCTTCAGCGTGGTGAAGGAGAACTTGAAGAGTTTGATACAGAGATTGGATCAAGAAGAGGAAGGATGTCTTCACCAAAAGGAGAAGAAACAACTTATTCTATCCCTTCTGAAGGGGAATTTCTGAAAGCTTTCATGAGAATGCAAATGATGGTAGAGGATCTCTATCAAGATCGAAAGAAAGGTGAACAAGGTGGACCATCTCATACAGAAGGTAAAAAAGAAGGAGGTGATGAGGAACCCCCTAAAACCCCACCAACTTCTCCATCTCTTCTTGATGGTTCTATTCCTTCTCCATTTGAAAAGAAAAAAACAAAAGTTGATCCTAATATGCATCATTTAAATCTTGATATTAAGTTTGAATTACCTATGTATAATGGAGAGCTTAATGCTGAACAATTGGACAATTGAGTCTGTCAAATTGAAGTTCACTGTAGGATTCAAAAGTTTATTGAAGATGCTGTTAAAATTCAGTTGGCTTCTCTTCGACTTGGAGGGACTACTCTCATTTGGTGGGAGAGTAGATCTCAAGAGGATCTTGCCACGAAAGGCAAAATTGTTTCCTCTTGGTATGAGTTCACTTGAGCACTTAAAAATCAATTTTATCCATTAGGGTATATGCAGCAGGCTATGATGGATTGGCAGAATTTGAGACAAAGTAAGGGACAAAGTGTGCAAGAATACACACAAGAATTTCAAAAAAGAGCATTGATACTTGGTATACCTCTCTACACTCAGGAAACTCTTCTCAAATATATAGGAGGATTGCA
>ML811327.1:33448-48351 GCA_009831015.1 Picea engelmannii
AATTGGGATTAACAACAAAACCACACAAGAAACCTTATCCATTAGGTTGGGTATGCAAAGATAAAAGATTACAAGTAACACAACAATGTGATCTAAAGTTTGCAATTACATCTAAGTTTGTAGATGAGGTTGAATTTGATGTGTTCCCACTAGATATCTGTGGAATTGTATTGGGTAGTCCGTACTTACATGATCGAAAAGTGATCATCTATCAAGAACATAATCAGTATCACTTGTTTAAAGAAGGAATTGAGTACATAGTGCATTCACATTCATTCAAAAACGACAAATCATTGGGCACTACACAACAATTAAAAAGGGTTGTTAATGCAAGTCGGAATTTGGCACTTATGTCTATACAATGTAAGGAAAAAAAGAATCCTAAGCATGAAAAAGAAGTGTCATTTCACTACAATGCACCTGTTTGGTTGATAGTGTTTCTATGGTTAAAAGTCAGCATGGTTTGGGTACAATCTCTTTCATAGGTTCAATGTTTATATTCAACTTATTACTCATCAGCAGTATGTGGTTGGGTCCGACAATGTTGAATGAAGATGTGATTAAGAATGTGATTAATGTACTTAACAATGTCAGTGCAGTGTTGATTGTGGTATTGCTGATTCAGGTGTACATATTCTAGGAAGAATGGATAGGTGATACAGGTCAAGTGGGGAGATCATGCCCTCACTTCATGTCTGAATGATTTCATACTTTTTGTGGTCAAAAAGCTTTCCAGTGAGAAGGTTTGATCCAGGTGGATCATCTCAAAATTTGATAGAGTTAAAGTATTCAAATGGAAAAGTAAATCTTACAAAGTGGAAGAGATCGCCAGTAGCTTTCCGGTGACATTCATTTCAGGAAAAACGGCCTCCAGGTGACAAAGATATGAGCAAGGGAAGTTTCGTAAAAAATGGTTATAAATGGGTTTAAATGGTCAAGAATATGGTTAGAAATGGTTTGGAAAAAAAATGGTTGGTCAAGGGCCTAGCCCTTGACCTTGCCAACACCGAGGCATCCCCTTAGTATTTAAATGAATATCAAAAACCATATGGAAAAACCCAAAGTATAATGTCATAAAACCAAATGTTATACCAAAACACAAACCATATGATAAAACCCAAAAACGCGCCACATTATTTATACCATATGTCAAACTTGCATGCATATATTAAAACCATGTCATATAGTATTAAAACCATATGTTAAATCAACATATGATACCACCATATGATATGCACCATATACTATATGTAAAACAAACATATAACAAATCATGCCAAGGAGGGGAAGCCCACGGGTTTGACCCCGAGACTTCTACCCCCATAACTACCAATGCGCCACCGCCATGGGACGTGGTAAGTAATGGTGTGAATAACTTAAAATTTGCTGAGATTTGGGAGATTTGGGAGATTTAGGAGGGCACGTGGCCCATATCTCGGCACGAATCCTGAAGAGGGAGAATGGGTTTTGATGCAGGCAGAGACAGGAACACAAATCGAGGTGATGCTGCATAGTGATCAAAGTGAATTTGCACACAGACCGAGGTAGTATTTTCACGTAGTTCGAAGTGGTACAGAATTGGCATGCATCCCGAGGCCGTACAGACTGTACAATCAGCGTAGATTTGGGAATTGTGCCAAAAAGGGCATTCGGAGTCTAGTTTCTAAAATATATCAAGTTTATACTCAAAAGTCTCGATTTTTCACAAGGATTCCAGATCCAGCTTCAGTTTTTGCATTCAAGCATCTAGACAAAAAAGTACTCATAGAACCTTCCGGATACATAGAAAGGTATCCATGTTTATACTTAAAAGTCTCAGAATTTCATCTTGCAGCTGTTGTTGAAGTCTGTTACTGTATATGACAGACAAAAATCAGAGGTCACTTTGTAAGCATTTGAATACTTAATCTATCAGCCTTCCCATTTGGAAAGTGGCCCGGAGAGGTAGCCAGGAAGTCTGGTGAACTCATAGTGCAAACCCGGACCTTGGCACAGATAGTGCAAACCCGGACCACGTCCAAAGGGCAATCCCTTGGACCATGTTTTCTTCTGCACCTGTGGAAAAATATGGCCAACGTTTGTTCTGCTTCTTTTTTTTCTTGTTTGGCTTGTAGTACATCCAATTGTGTAGTCAGAGTGCTCAGAATATCTATTTTGAAGTTTTCTAAGAGATTACCAACTTCATCTCGCGTAACACCCCCACTGGTAATATTGTTATTTCTGGTGAGGGGGATACACATCCCTGATCTGGTCCATGAACTTCCTCTTGAGCACTTGATGCACAATAAGACGATGTCATCATAAGTTTCTTGATAAATGTCACCCTTCCCCATAAAATTCAATGTTTCTACCCATTCATCTTTCATACTCTTAATCAAATTTGCCTTAAGTACTTCACCTGGTAGCGTGCCATAGGGTGATCGTTGTAAATTATATTGAAATATCTCGACATATTCTTCTAATGATTCATTTTCTTTTGCAGTCATTTTAAAGATTTCATATTTTAAGTCTCTGGTTCTACAAAAATCCTGATATTTTGTCAAGAAGGCTTGTTTCATCTCATCCCATGAGTTTATAGTTCCTCCCCCTAATCCCATAAACTAGCGTAGAGCTACTCCTTTCAAAGTGGAGGGGAACAATTTTAATTTTTGGGGTTCAGAGGTGTAATCATACCCTCTACATACGACATCAAATTCAAATAAGAATGTGTCCAGGTCTTCTAAGATTAATCCATGAAAGGTTGGCAGGTTTTGTAGGGGAATTGCCTTCATGGGGGCATTGGCGATTGGATCAACTATCGGATATTCCAAAGTGGAAGTCTGGGGAAGTTGTGGATTTGGTTGTGCCATTTGATTGAAAATATGCCAGAAATATTTAGGGATTTCTTGATCCAGATATTTTATTTGAATTGGTTGGTTATCTGATCCTCTAGGGGATTTGATTGCACTCCCTCTATCTGGGATTTCGGGTATGCCTTCTTCTTTCACAGGAGATTCAGGATCGGGTGGTGGGTCTATCTTAGCTATCCCACTGGTTTCACCTTCTCCTTCCTCTAGATTACAAGAGTTTCCCTCTTCTAAAGGGTTGACGGGTGGAAGATCTGTTCTCTGAAAGATTTTCTCAGTCCCTTCAGTTTTGGAATCTCAGTGTGGGCTGCAGTCGGTGAAACTGCCACCTAAGGGATTCAAGTAGATCCTTTTCTAGGTCCAACCGAAGCTTGAGATTCTGCTTTTTGGATGATGTCATCTATGAAAGTGCTTCTTCCAGGGAGCACCGATCCCTGGGCTTTGGTAATTTTTGGTGGGGGTTTTTTTTTTCAAGATCTTTCTTCTTAGTCCTACACACTTCACACAAAGAAAAAAAAGAAAATCAAGAAAGAAAAACACCTATGCAACCTCTTACTGCATCAGCTGGAGGTAGGCACTAGCATAAGCATCTTACTTATTGCCTGCATAGGTTCTTACCTTCCATATTCAATACCTCATCCTCCAGAGGCACAATATATGCTACCTTTGACATTCTTCCCCAACAACGGCACCAAAATGTTGGTGTCTAAAGATGTCTAAAAAAATCATTAGTTTAACATTAATTTATCAACCCAAGGATTCGTCTTTTATCTCAAAGAATATCGACAAAGTCTATGCAGATAACTTGTAGAGGCTAAAATCACGTAGTTAAAGTAAATCTGAGTTTATCAACAATCAAGTTCCTCAAACATTCATTAAAGATTCTAGGAATTGAAATCTAAAGCTGTGCAACGGAAAGGAACTAATTAATCTATTGAATTCATTTTAGGAGCAATAATTGAATCTAAATAAAGACTTGCATAAATGACTATTATTATGAATCAAATTGCTGGAAAGGAAAAAAACGAATTACTCTATATATGGAAAGAAACTGAGACTGTAATCTAATCGAAAAGGGATAGTAATCATACTTCTATTGAAAGGAACAACAACTATATTCTAACAGAAAGAAACAACAAATGTAAACTAAGTGAAAGGAACAACAAATGTAAACTAAATAAAAGGAACAACTAGTGTGAACTTATGAGGAACTATCACGCATCAAATCTCAGTAATAGGAATTGGAACAACAATCATCTAATGCTTAAGGAAATATCTATCTCTTTCAAATGACATAAAATCATCAACACACTTATGCATTCATTTAACTTCTATAAAAGAGAATCAAATCACAAAACAAAAATTGAACTGATACAATTACAGGTCGAAAAGTAACTCCTTTAGATTGGGCCCTTCGTCCTTAGAAGCAATGCTATTTGAAATTTAGTATATAGAAATGGTAAAACCACTCAAAGATTTTATTGATTTCATAGCTGGTACAACATTTACAAAAACTGCTAATGTGGAGTAATTCTAAGTTCTAAGTTCTTGGGTGCAATTCTTCTGTATCTTTTCAAGATCTATTTACCCCTTATATATTACAATAATCTGGGTAAATTAAGCTATCCTGAGGATCGAGAGACCCTTAGGATTTCTTTACTGTTATAAATTTACAAATATAAGAAACTCAATCATCTTCAAAACTGCCTCGTGCCATACAGTCCTGAACCTCAAATAGCTTGTGCATCTTCAAGATTTTCGTTGCTATCTTGGGTTTGACAATATTTAACCAATCCTGTAATAAAACCAGACGATTCCAATCATATTTTAGGATATATGTAATCTAACTTCAACAATAACACTAAAGAGTATATTATTCATTTTCTATTCTATTTTCTCCTAAATAACCGAAATGTCAATCAAGATGATATCATGAAATGTGGGAAAAAGGAAGATATTTATACCTTTTTCATAACCTAATAGTTTTATCTTTGAGTTTATGTTGAGATAGTTCAGTTTTCATTCATTCATTTATTCATCACAAGCCTAATTCTCTTTTATGATAGCAGTGTCTTATTGTAGACAACAATATTCAGGGTTGAATTACATCATTCAGACACTTTCTTTTCAAAGGTGTTGATCTATCTTTGATAGTCTGTGTAGAATTGTCTATTTGTGAATTAGTTTTCATGACTGACAAAGGCAATTGTGTATATTTGAGTGGGAAACAATATGTGGCAATATGATCCAACTTTTAGAGTTCAGTTTTGGTTTTTTGTCAGAGGTCCTTTTGTATGTTCCATCGAAGATGTCTAAGTTTGACTTTGGTCCAAAATTTCAATATGAGATTTTGTAAAGAAAATGAGTCTTTGGTGAATTGGAATGAAATAAAGGATTGCATTATGTCTCATCTGTATTGATTATCATCTTGGTGTATTTACTTCTGTCTTTACATTTATTTCAGCCACTGTTATATTCAGAAAATTACATAAAAAGTAAATTTCCAGCAAGCTTTTTATTGATAAAAGACTAGACTAAGCACTGGTAATTAATACTTGTGAGTTAGGATGTCATTTATTTTGGCTATAAAAATAGGGTGAGATTCCCGTCTATTTTTCTTTAGCCAAGTAGAATATGAAAATGCTTGAATAAGATCATTTCATATCTTTTCCTCAACAGTGTGTGTGTTAGAGCAAAGAGCCATTGAAAGGTGACCTTGCAACATCAAGGCATAGGTTGTATTCTCCACTTTCTATTTAATATGATACAAAAATATGTTTCTTTCCAATAAAATTAGTCTTGTTTTATTGTATGATTCCTTGATCACATACATAGGTTCTTGTTGAGTATACTTTGTTACTTTCACTTCATTGGCTTGTGTTTCTTTGCAGGTTCAATATCGCATAAGATTTGGAACGGAGGGAGGATGACAATGGAAAGAGGAGACGACATTTAAAAGGTATGTTGTCCATATCTTGTTAGATAGTAAACTCGATAATTAAAGCCTAGGGAAATTCTTATATTCTGTTCTGTTTTGTTCTAGTTTCAGGTGAAACTAGGGAGATCTGTTTGTGTTCGCACTTACCGATTAGTACAATAACAAGGGGAATCTATTTCAGAATTCTCAAAGAGGTTTAATAAGATGTACAATAAGATTCCCATTGAAATAAAGCCTACATAAACCTCTTCCAAGATTACTTATGCCAACGCTTTTGACCCCGAGTTTTGCCTCATGTTGAGAGAAATAAGACCTATCTCTTTAGCTCATATGCAAGATGTAGCCCTTGAAGTAGAGTCTAATATATTGGCAACTGGAAAGATTAGGAGTAAATATAATAGAGACAGAAGAAAAGGCAGGGATGAATCTTCAACCCCTGATTCCTCTACTGCCTCCCCTCAAGTGGATGAGTTGACAAAATTGGTAAAATCACTTTTTGTAGAAATGGAGTAATTGAAATTTGAAGGAAGGTAGAACTACAGGAACCCCTAGAATTCTGATAATAGGGGTAATTTCAGAAGACCCAATAATGTCCCTTAGATCATCCAAAGAGATCAAAGAAATAGGGATAGGGATGATCAAAAAATCCAAGCCCCTCTCCAAAATAACCCGGTTACTGATGAAGAAGGAGAGGAAGAAGATGTTGATCCTGAAATCCATTGTCTTGGTGACACCTCTTCATCCCCTCATTTAACTCAATCTACATATGAAGAGGCTCTCATGGGTAGCCAACAAAATGAGTTAAGCAAAGTGGAAAGGACCAGTGACAATCCAAATAGATACAACCTAAGGTCCAAGAAGAAAGAGAGAAATCTTGAAATTCCTAATCAACCTACTAGAACATAGAATCTTATTAAGGGTGTGGCAGCTAGCAACAAAGAAAAAGAGGCACAAGACCCCCAGTCAATGGTTAATATCCATACCCTATAAGTTAAGGAGATTTTGAATCCTCCCTCCTCTTTTATCTTTGAGAATGAGATTCAAAAGATTAAAATTCTTGTACCTTTCTTGGAGCTAGTTAAGAATGAGGATTTCAAAAGGTACCTTTCCAAAATGTTGCAACATGAACCTTCATCTCATCCCACAGACTTAATCAACCTCCAAGATGAAAAACCATTTTTCATACTAGGGACTTTGGTAGAGGATAGGGATGATTCGTCCCCTCCTTTCTATACATCATTGAACATTCACGATAAAGTGATGCACAACTGTTTGATGGATTTAGGGGCATATCATAATCTCACGCCTAAGATTTTCATGGATAAGCTTGGGTTGGAGGTTACAAAATTCTACCATGACCTACTCATTTGATTTCAGGAAGGTGAAGTGTCTTGGGGTTATTAAAGACCTGGTTGTCTCCTTGTTCCAATTGCCAATGAAAAGTGTGGTCATGGATATTGTGGTGGTTGATGTCCCCTCTAAGTTTGGAATTCTCTTGTATAGATCTTGGATCAAAAGACTAGGGGGAAATTTGCAAATGGATATTTCATATGCCACCATTCCTATGTTTGGGGGGGAACATAGAATGCTTTATAAGGAAGCACAACTTGCTTGTATCATCAATGATGAAGCAAATCCTACCAACCACCCCATTTTTGCAGTTGATATTGATTTAGGATCCAATATGTTATAGCTCACTGATACTCCTCAAACACCTATTGAAATCAGAAAGAAACCTATTGCCTCCTGTGAAAATCCTACTCTCAATACCTCTGTTTGGAAGATGTTTTTTGATGGAGCCTCTTCTACAACGAGTGATGGTGCTGGGGTAGTCTTCATTTCCCCTACCCAAGAGACCATATCCCTTTCTTACAAGATTGAATTCGAAACAAAAAACAATGTGGCAGAATATGAGGCTCTTGTTTTGGGTTTGAGGGCTACTAAAGACATGAAAATTGAAGATCTAGCAATGTTTGGAGATTTTGAGTTGATTTTTCATCAAGTCAAATATATGTATCAAGCTAAGCACCCTAGGTTGAAGGCCTACATAAATGAAGTATCGGATCTTTTTGATAGTTTCTTCTTGGATTTTAATATCTCATTTGTTCCAAGAGAGGAGAACATTGTGGCAGATTCCTTCGTTGTTTCAACAAGTAAGTTCAAGGATCCTTTGCCCCCCAAACTCAAGTATGAGGTGGAAGTAAAATACAGACCCTCTATTCCTAACAATGTCAAACATTGGAAGGTTTTTTAGGATGATCTTGAGATAAAAACATTTCTTGAGATAGTGGATGAATTCTCTTCTTGACCATCATATTGTTCAGTTACCCAGTAACCATATTCCAAAAGGACTTGTCCCCTTGGAAAGATTGTTTGATAAAAATGATGATGTTGTAAAGATTAAAAGTTCAACTGGAGATGTTGATGTGACTGAATGAAATTTAGGAACAGAAGAGGATCCAAAGTATGTTAAATTGTCTAGCAATTTGTCAAAAGAACAAAGGGATGAGTATGTCAAGATTTTGAAAGAATTTGCAGATGTGTTTTCCTGGAAATATGAATATATAAGGACATATGACACAGACATTATAGAGCATAAGATCCCTTTGAGAGAGGAGGCCAAGCCTTTTAGGCATAAACTCAGACAGATAAATCCCATGCTGCCACCTATTATGGAAAAAGAAGTGAAAAAGTTGATGGATCCTAGATCATCATCCCTTTGAGATATTCAGAATGGGTGGCTAACTTGGTGCATGTGAGGAAGAAAAATGGGGAAATCAGGTTATGTTTTGATTTCAAGAATTTGAGCAGGAGCTCCAAAAAATGTAACTACCCCTTGCCAAAGATGGAGCACATTTTGCAGAGAGTGACTGGTTCATATAGGATGTCTATGCTTGATGGCTTCTCTGGCTATAATCATATCTCTGTCCTGCCTGAAGATAGAGAGAAGAAAACCTTCACTACTCCTTCGGGCACATTCATGTATGCTAAAATTCACTTTGTATTGATGAATGCAGGAGAAACCTTCCAGCGATCCATGGACATCGCCTTCATTACCATGTTCTCAAATTCTGACAAAGAGCATTATCATCATTTAAAGAAGGTCTTCCTGAAATGCAAAAGGTTTGGTCTCTCCCTCAATCCTAAGAAATGTTTGTTTTCTATGAAGGATGGAAGATTATTTGGGGCATATTGTGTCAGTAGAAGGGGTAAGAATCGATCCAAGAAAAGTAGAGGCCATCTAGTCCTTATCTTTTCGCAGATACAATAAATACATTCATTATTTCTTGGGTAAAATCAATTTTCTAAGAAGGTTCATCTCTAATTTTGTTGAGTTGATTAAGCACATTACAACCATGCTTAGAAAAGGAAGCGAGGTGAAATGGACTACTGAGTCTAGAAATTCTTTTGGCCAAATCAAAAGGGATTTGATTGAAGCACCTGTGCTCATCATCCCTAACTATTATATGGAATTCTTGATATTTTCTTTTGCCTCATCTAATACATTGGATATTGTTTTTCTATAGAAAAATACATAGGGGTTAGAGTAGCCTATTTCCTTTTTCAGCAGAGCATTAAGGGATGCAAAAATGAAGTATGATACCATGGAGAAGAAGGCATATGCTTTGTTCAAATCCCTCAAGGCTTTCAGAATATACCATCTACATTCAAAGATTGTTGCATATGTTCCTTCAGCCTCAATAAAAGAGATATTGATCTAGCCTATCATAGATGGGAAGAGAAGCAAATGGATTCTAAAATTATGGAATTTGACCTTGAAATGAAGCCCACTAAATTGGTAGAAGGAAAAGTTTTATCTTGGCTACTGGCTTAATCAAAATACAAGGATTTAGGGGTTAATTTCATGAACATAAACTCAAAAAATTAGCAAGTTGGGATTGTTGATAAAGACCCTCATGCCAGCATCAATTTGGTAGAATGCACCTGGTACAAGGATATCATATATTTTCTACAGAGGTTGCGGCCTCCTAATGGTTTGGACAAGAACAAAGTGAGAGATTTGAAACTCAAAGAAATCAAATATTTTCTCATTGATCAGGTTTTGTATTGGAAAGATCCTCTTGGAATTCTTCTGAGATGTCTAGATCCACAGGAGGACCAAAGAGCTATGATTGATTTTCATGAAAACTTATGTGGGGGGAATCACTTTTGGAGGACCACAACTTATAAGATACTCAGAGATGGGTATTTCTGGCCCAACCTTTTTACTGATGTTTGTGCAAATATTAGAGATTGTGTTAAATGCCAAAGGTGTTCTGGAAAGAAGCAGCTCAAATCTTTGCCTTTGAAACCTGTGGTGGTTTTTGGACCTTTTCAACAATGGGATCTTGAAGTCATTGGAGAAATACACCCAGCCTCAAGTGGTCATCATAGGTGGATTTTGACTTCCACTGATTATTTCACCAAGTGGATAGAAGCCATTCCTACAAGAAGTTCCTCCCACAAAGTAATCATTAGCTTTCTTGAAGGTATCATGTCCATATTTGGTTGTCCAAGTAGGATTGTTACAGACAATGTTGCCTCCTTCAAAGATGAACCATTGATCAAGTTCTGTGAACTGTATGGGATTACATTAATCAATTATATTCCTTACTACTCTCATAGAAATGGTTTAACAGTGTCCTCTAACAAGAGCCTCATAAAGATCATCAAAAAATTGTTAGAATACAACAAGAAAGCCTGGGACTCAAAAATGAAATTTGCATTATGGGCTGACAGAGTGACCACAAAGAGGTCACTGAGTGTTTCCCCTTTTCATCTTGTATATGGGGTTGAGGCTATTTTTACTACTCTGCTTGCCTTGCTTGTGGAAAAATTCCTCTAGGACTACCAAGGAGAACCTGATGATATTGTCAGGAGGATACATTAGCTGGTAGAAGTGTAACAAGCTAGGGAGAAACTACTTGATAAAGCTCAAGATCACCAGCAGAGAATAAAATGAGCCTTTGACAAGAGGGAAAGAAAGCAAGGATGATTTTCAGATGGGGGATCTGGTGCTCAAGTGGGATGCCCCCAGGCAAGACAAAGGCAAACATGGTAAATTTGAAGCCTTATGGATTGGTCCTTTCAAGATTTATGAAGTATTTTCAAATAACACCTATAAGTTGCAGAGCTTGGAGGATTTTGAAGTTTTTGGTGGCCCTATCAATGGGCACATTGTGAATAAATATTTTGCTTAAGACATGATTGGATTTCTACCATTGTAATTACCACTTCCTTTTTATTTTATGTTTGAATAAGAGACTCCATGACCCAAAGGCTAAGGCACTAGAACTACGCGTTCTTGACAGCTCGCAGAGAGCATGCCATCCCCTATGGGGCCAAATGTTATCACATAAAAATTTCCATAGTCACAAGTAGCAACTATGAACTCATATGAGCAGGTGTTACTTGACTAATCGATAAGTGTGGACATAAACAAATCTCCCTAGTTTCACCCGAAACTAGAAAAAAACAAAACATAATATAAGACTTTCCCTAGGCCCTAATTATCGAGTTTACTAGGTAACAAGAGATAGACAACATACCTTTTAAATGTCATTTTCTCTTTTCATTGACATCCTCGCTCTGTTCCAATTCTCATGTGAAATTGAACCTGCAAATAAACACAAGCCAACAAAGTGAAAGCAACAAAGTATACTAAAAAAAAGCTTATGTATGTGATCAAGGAATCATACAATAACACAAGACTAATTTTATGGGAAAGAAACATATCGTTGTATCATATTAATTAGAAAGTGGAGAATACAACCAAAGACTTGATGTAGCAAGGTCCCCTTTCAATGGCCCTTTTATCTAACACACACACCTTTTCTCCAAGGCCTTTGAATGAAGAAGATCCACCATGTAGCTTGTAGAACTAAAGCAAAGCTCTCAAGAATAATCTGAAGTAGAACTATTCATGCAAATCTTAGCCTATTAAACCTTAGCCTTTTCCATAAGAGATCCTCCTTTATATAGGGTGAAAGAAGGATGGATTATGAGATTAGGATGATCCCACCAAATCAGAGAAGTGAGTAAGATCCAAATCGATCGGAGGCCACCTCATCTTCTAGAAGATTCCTTTCTAGAACATTCGGAAGATGGACTTTTCCTTATCTTTTAGCATTGTCCCACCCTATGCATATGGTAGCTTGCAGAGACGTTACAGTCCAAATATATGGAAGGATGTGATGATCAAGCATCGTTGTACCCCAAGCATATTACAGGGTGCAACGACCTTCCTTGACATGGTTTTTTAGAAAGGAAAGAAAATCACTTTTCTCATGGAGAAAGACTCTTTTATCGTTTCAAGGAACATGAACACATGTTGTCAGTGGATCACTGGGGTGACCAAAATAATGTGTAAGAATAGGAAAGTGCAGTCTGCAGTGGTCGAGATTCCCTGTGTAGTTCGATGTAGCACTATCTCCAAGTGTAGTTGGAAGGATTCCAAAGTTGGCAGGCGGATAAAAGCTTTGGTAAGGGTGCTAAAATAGTCGGCACGCCCATGTCTCAGATCTCATTCATATTAACAACCTCAAATAATTTTGGGGCCGCAACATGCTCGGGCGATAAAAGGAATTGAGTGGGCCGAAATCCTAACCACGATTTTGCAGGGAGGCTAGGTGGTAGAGGAGGGTGCATTTTGGGCCCGAAAGCGGTGTGGGCCTAAACCTCTTCCCACGGCCCCAAAATCACATGCGCATATAATATCATATCCGACAGTGATAGGTGGTCACCCGCTAGTCATCCATCCGTGCTCCAATATCGAGGAGGGTTCATTTAATGAGCAAGGACTGGTAGCTAAAACCTCAACTCAGTCCATAAATAGAAAGCATGGAAATTATGGCTAAGGAGACAAAACTATCAGCCCAAGGTACAACGATGGATGGTTTTTCCTACAGGCCCATGTTGATATGAGTTTGTGTATGATAGAAGAATACATGCACAGTCTAACAACAGGATGCATAGATGAAAATCTCTGAATGGGATGGCTAGATCACACTCCTGGCAGTTGTATATTGATCTGAGTATAAATAGATCAGTTTAATATTTTGTTATGGTCGTCAACTAGTTGAGCAGAGCTCCATATTTTGTAATATTTTGATAACAGAGTTGTTCTCTGGTTTTGTATGAGACTCGAGAATTTCAAATTAATAGAAGTCAGTTTCTTTCATCATCTTGTTTAATCTGTGTTGAAATGCTCATGCATGGAGGATCCATACGAGGGTTGTAGTTGCATTGTAATGTAGGTTTGATTACAGTATTTTTGTGACTAGTTTTAGTCAGTTTCTTTGTTATCTTATTTCTTCTTAGGCTGAAATGCTCATGCATGGAGGATCCAGATGAGTTTTTTTGGTCGCATAGTAATGGAGGTTTGATTATTATGTTGCTGTGATATATTTCAGTGTCTAAAACTTAAGTTTGAGAGTTCTCTTGTGCCTAATTTTTTCTTCACCAGTTGCTTGAAGTCCAGATGCCCATGGAAAACTTGTCCACCTTTCTCACTAAGTATTCCCTCTACTCACCTTTAACCTTAAACCACTGACTGAAGTTAATGAGAACCTCATTTTCCCACGCATTGCTTGTCCAGTTTCTGTGTTAAAACATTCTTGCACTGAGTTTTTTCCATTTTACCTCCACTCATAAACCTACCTCCACAAACATTTTGATGGGTACTGGGCTTATCCTCATGCAGTTTGAGGGTGACTCTCAATGCTAATAGGAAGAGTAACCAACTAGATGAGTAAAAACTCAAAATTCAGTGTTCATCTTCCTAAGGAAATACTAAGACCCAACTTGTCAAGAAAAATACTCAAAAATTGTGCTTTGTTTAAGTGTGAAATAACTAATAACTGCTTCCGCAAAGAGTGAAGATATTAATTCTTCCCCCCCTCTCTCATTTTTTTCAAAATATTTGATTTTTTGTCTCTTTTTCATGTTATAAAATCCTGAAAAGGAATAAAGAATGTCATGATAAAGTGGAGGAAATGATTTTTGTAAGGAAAGCAACTAGTTTTAAGCACATGCAACATACCTATGCAAAACAAGATGCATGAAGGATGTGTAGGATATGGACACTCAACATCATGTTTCCTCCAAGGATAGAGTTCCAAGATGCATAATTAATAGATGCAAAGGTGAGTGGCTAAAGAGAATGCATAGGAAATAAGAAGCGGATGGTGCACTATATCAACCGTTAGGCTCAAAATTGCAAGCAGTGGTATGAAATGCAACAATATAAATTGAAACATAAATGTGGGAGACCCATAAGGGATGGCCATAAAAATATTGGGAAGAATTCTTGCAACTTCAATGCAAATTCATGGTGGGTCTAAGAGGGCTCTTAAGCTTATGGAAAACTTCAGGATGGGCAGCAAAATGTAAATCCATGTGCTAATTATGGAACCCATTATTGGTAGGCTCTACCATGGAAGTTATGACACTTATGAATGAAAAAGAAGGCTTAGTCTGGAAAATTAGTGGGGTTTATCCTAAGGAAAATATGGAACATGATATTGATGATGCACAATGTATGGTGGAAAACCAACCCTATATGCCATTTTTTATTCCACTACTTGTCAGTATGGATCACCAAAAAGTACTACAGAGAATGTATCCAAAGTATTGTATACATGATCAATAACACTAGCTCAGAAGTTAATAATCCCAATATAAACCGGCAATAATAAATCATTCTCTGTAATACAAATCTTTGAAAAACAAAAATTTTAAATATCATATTTTATAAAGCACCATGTATCCTTTCACCTTATACATAGTACTTTTTTCAAGTAGAGCCTCTTAGGAGGCCCAGGCCAAGGATTTATTCATAATCAACCTCTAAATTCTTCAGTTCGAGAAGAAAGAATGATTAATGATGCATATCTTTGCATGGTCTATCATTTGTAGTCATGGCTGCAAGGAGAGCCTCATCTAAAGGCAATTCAACATTCAATAATTCATGTGAACTAGGAGGATTGACAACCCACATAGATGAAGTGAACTGATCATATTCCATATAATGATGGAGATGGTGTACCTCATATTTGGTTTAATCATTCCTTGTTTGTTTCAACCTTTTTTCGTTTGTTTGTTTGTTATATATATATATA
>ML811327.1:48383-77618 GCA_009831015.1 Picea engelmannii
GTTAGTGGTTTCAACTACGTCCAAAATATCAAATGGCTTAAAAATGTGCAATCGAAGAGTTGAGAATCATTTTGGGTGATGAGTTGATTGACCATTATCCACGTCACATGCATCTGAAAAATTAGATTGTTGAGAATTATCGAATCAAATGGTTGATCTATATTTTGGGTTGAATGCTGCTATATATTTAGTGATATTTTATGCACCCAAACAATCCAATGGGTAAGCATGATTGCATTCGATGGTTGATGATTGTTTCAAACAAAAGACGTCTAAGTTTTAATGGGTATTTCTTTACCCAAAAAAATATAATGGCTTGTGTAGAAGTTGATCCAATGATGTAACATCATTTCAGGTCGGGAAGATTTTGTGATTTAACATGGAGAGTGCTTCCAAAAATGCACAATATGATGACACATGGGTAATATATAGATTTTTGATGAGAATATTGGAAAATATGAAATTGCTCTTGAAAACCATTGTTTTCCTTTGCCCATCTTATTCTGCATTTATTGATATCTTTCCTTCATTAATGTTTTGTGATTTTCAAGGTGATGGTCGAGCTAATATGGTTAATTGTTGATGTGTATAGGATTTTTGTATTTTTGGTGATACTTGATTAATCAAAGAGATATTTTCATTTTTCAAACTCGTTTTTCTACCAAGAATTGCTTCAGGACTTTGTTGATGGGTAAACAATTGGTTCACATGAGCTTGTTTTTCAAAAACTGATAAGTATATCAAAGTGCTCACTAGTTGTTTCTATTAGGGTTGTTCACACTATTAATAAATGGTTTCTGGAAGAAATATTTTATTTGCAAACAAACCTAGTGATTTTGAGATTTTGGTAGACTTGTTTGGAGATATTTTCGAGACACGCATAACTAAGGGTAACCCAAGGGAAGCCTGTGAAATAGATAAATACTAAGCTCTAAATGGGGATGATTTTTTCTATGTTTGGTCAATATTTCTAGCTCATGCTATGAAGCAAGAGAATTTCCTCCAAAATTAAGCACATTTGAATAGACCTAGGGGGTCTTTGTTTTACTAAGGGAGTGGATTCCCTAATTCTTAATTAATTGTAAATTCATATGTTTTATTGGAATTCTAGAAGATTGAATTAGTTGGATTGGAATATATGTAATTGAGTTGATATCGAGAGGTTGTGAGAGTTAGAGAGATCCTAGGGGTAACTTATGGATCTCAGGAGTATTTTGTGGATCTAAAAGATCCCATGGATTGATTTAGCGGAAGATTGTTAGGGATTGAACTAATTTTAGTTCAAAGTCTTTTTGTATAAATGTTGTGAGCATAAAGGGCATGAGGTGTGGCCATCCAATGAAAGAATCAAACCAATGTTGAGGAAAGGCTAATTACTAAGAATTGAGACAAAGAGAGAGAGAGTAGAAGCCTTGATTGTGAATCGACAGAAAATTCATTTTTGTGTAATGTTGTGTATAATAGTTCATTAATAGAAATATTATGTTTATGGGCTCTTGGTATCAGTGTGTTGATTGATTGAATTGGATATTGAGTGTTGTTTTATTGTATTGACATCCATGTGTTGAAGGGTTAAATTCGAGATTGAACTTTATAGGATTGTCTTCGGGTCTCAAGGTTTACGTTGTGAAAGAAACTAGTTGTGTACGAAGGAGGAACATAAACCATCAGATCCCTATCATGATCCACATCGACCGTCAGACGGAGGAGGAATAGAAACTGTCATATCCCTATCAGTATCCACATTGATTTTCATATTAAAGGTCATTTGTGAAAATAAGCGAGATTAAGGAGTAATCTCGGTCATTGATCACATTTGGATCAACAATCTGTATCGTTTCATATGGTGGATGCTCGTGAATGTTGTATCAAATGGGATATTAAAACCTGATCATTAAATTGTGAGTCAATGTGGAGGAGAACCGTCAGATCCAATTTTAGAGAGAGGGAAAACCTCGACCATTCATTCAACCATTGATTAAGTCCTAACTGTTGATTGGACCAAAGGATGATTCCTCCATAGAGAAGGATCCATTTATCCATCGAATTGGTCGGTCGAGAAATATCCATCGTTAATCGAGATCTATGATCAGATTGTATCACACAATTTGACTCTAACCACTGTACTCCGACAACAAATCTGAGTATTTCAATCAGAGTAGATCTTGAAGAGATCGGAGTTGTCCATCAGAGTCAGATTTCAGAGTTTCAGTTCTTATTCAACTCCAAATATAGTACTCTAAAGTGATATCTACTTGTTTGTTGAAAGGTGATATCAACGAATGTCAATAAAAGGTGCACCATAAAGTTGCACACAATTTAGTACAAAAATATCCCGCGTTAGTGGTATTGTAGAACCCACTCTGGGATGGACACGTGGAAAATGGAAAAAGAATGTGATGATTCAAATCAATGACCGTGAGTTTGTACGTGGAAGTGAATCACACGTATAAGAAGGTTACACATAGCAGTTGGATCCATTAGTGTAAAGGTGATATGTGGCAAGCACATGCAAGTTGATCGACGAAGACCCTATGGAGTGGAAGTGAAAGTTAAAGATTTATGGACGTTATATATTAATGATCAATGATAGAAGATATTCCAATAGTTGGAGGCCGAAGGAGTGCACATTGGAAGAGAAATACGGTAGGATAAATCCGAACAATGACTACAATTAGATGGAGGAATAGATCAATGGTAGAGATCGCACAGGCATTCGGGGTCTGAAAGGAGAGGTGTTTCATTGGAGTCCAATTCCACACTCCGAAAATAAATCAGGATCGTCCATTCTATGAAGATCAACAGAGAAGAATTAAATCTGAATTAAGCCCCGACGAGTTCAACCTTGGTCATGGCACACAGTCACCAAATGAGAGAAAGGAGTTGGTGATTGGAGTTTAAGCGCAAAGTTGTAACTCTTAAGAGAATGATGGCCTGGTCTTGAGCACTAATAGACGAGTGTGATAACAGAGACTACTGAGACTCTATTAAGGAAGGATATGAGGCCAAAACAAGAGCTTTGCACAACAAAATTTAAAGTCGCATAAACATAGATAATTCGGATCTCTGCTAAAGGAGGAAATTTGGGTCCACACATTATATTTAGAATGTAATCTAATCTATGCTCAAGTCTATAGCTGCAACATAATTTAAGTATATAATTCTGCACCTATGGGATATTAAGGTCGAGAGGTCATCATTTTTGGTATCAGAGAAGGAAATTTAATTTTCATGCGTATTTGATTGCAGATGGAATACCTTAAATGAATAGAGCTCATTTTTGGCATCGGATCAAGTTAAATGCTCTTTGAAATTTTGTATGAAATACATAGAAAAGGATAAGTTCAGCAAAGGAAATTTCATATTGCATATTTTTTAAAACAGGAAGAAAAAGGAATTGGATATATAATTCCTTATTGAATTATTGCAGATAGAGGCAATTCCAACAAAAGGAGCAAGGAAGGTGTTGAAGAGACAAGATCTCGGGACAGATATTGAAGGTATGGATCAAATGTTTTATCTCTGGATTTTAATTAACAGTTTTAATGTTAATTAGAAGGTAGCAGTAGAGGGAGAAAGAATGGTAGCATCCATTTGCAACCATTAGAGATATGACATGAGAAGAAGGGAGAAATAATAGCTCTCAAGTGAAAGAAGCTTGTGGAAAAATAACCTTACAACAAGGGATTTTGTAAAACTTCCAACTAAAGATTGGAAGTGAGGAGAACGATAGAGTTTTCAGGAGAAAGTGAGTATGTGCAGAGCTAGAGGAGAGAAGAGGAGTCCTCAGAAGGTTCCAGTGGAAAGAACTAGTGATACCAAAAGGCCAAAGCTTAAGAGGAAGCTTGGTGAGGTATTGAGTGTCAGGTACAGGATACTTTCTATAGAGGCTTGATGCATCTCATAGTGGACTAGGAGAAGTTCACAAAGGAAGGGAGATGAATTTCGATGGTCGTTACAAAGGTTCAAGTGCAAGCCACAAGAGAAGAAAGGAAGATGTCAATGTAGATGGCATAAGGATGCAAATGATTCAAGAGGAGTTTGACAAAGAATTTACTAAGGTAAAGGAGAGACTCAACATAATTTTGGAGCTGCTACAGGAGACTGAGGAAGACCAGGGATTGAGTTGGAATGTTAAGAATAATTTCAAGTGGTCTATAATGCAAGTTTTTGCAAGGAATATGAGACAAATCCTAAGGCACATGTTGAGTGCTTTACTAAAGGAAGAGAAACTCAAAGCAGTTGAGTTTAGACAGATGTCAATGACAAAAGTAGAAGTTTACTTTTGTGAACTAGAGAAGGGAATGATGTTTGGATAAGAAGATTAGGTTCAGAGTGAAAACCTCATGTAGAGCTTGGAAAATTCATTCAAGCATGAGAAAAGGATGTTAGAGGAAACTAAGGAGAATGAAGAGTCTCATGATTCTAAAACTGATGAATTATGTGTGAATGCAGTATTTGTAAGTTATGAATATAGGAAGCCATCAAAAGTTTTCATAAGGTACAAAGGAGATGAATAATTGCCTCATGAAGGAATAAAAGAGAGACAGATCCATAAATCTATCATGTTAGAGGAAGGGACAACATTGTGTCTTGAAAAATGTGAAAGAGGAAGTGATGCATGTTCAAAGGATACATATGATGAATATGTAAGGAGAACAATGGGTTGGCTTGGAAATACTTCAGAGAATGAAGTACAAAAAATCTTGGAAAGTTCTATGCAAGGCTACAATGATGAAAGTATGGAACTTGCTAAAGAACATATGATAGTGAAATATGTTGATCATTGGTTCATGATCATGGAAATAAGTATAAAATGTTTGCAACAAATATGTCATTTTAATAAATTCCAAGAACAAAATTTGGTTGAGCAATCATGTAGATTGAGCATTCAACTTAAGGATATGAAATATTGTTTGCATAATATTTTATTGAGTGAGTAGTGTTCTCAAGATATTGCGAATAAACAAAGGTTTGAAGATAAGGATATGGCAACAGTCATTCATAAATATTGTGATGAGTTGCAACAGACAACTTATAGCAGTGGTGTGTGCTAGTAGAGGATGAGACTGAACGTTGAGGAGTCATAGAAGCATTTGATGAATATATCCAAAGGGAAATACTAGAATAATAAGAAAAACAAAATGCCAGTATAGCTTACTAAATCAAGAAAATATGTTGCACAGCAACAGATTAAAGTATGGGATCATGGAAGGTTGCAGAAAACAACAAGACAACAAGGAAAGTGAGCAACCATATAAAGTTTAGGATACTAGAGAAATGAATAAATTAAGACTCATGATCCAAGAGATCACGAACATTTTTTTTTCTTTGGGAGTTCGATCCAGGAGCATTTTCCCTCCAAAATTAAGCACATTTGACTAAACCTATGGAGTCTTTGTTTTACTAAGAAAGTGGGTTCCCTAATTCTTAATTAATCATAAATTCCTATGATTTATTGGAAGTCTAGAATATTTAATTAGTTGGGTTGGAATATATGCAATTGATTTGATATCAAGAGGTTGTGAGAGTTAGAGAGATCCTAGGGGTAACTTAGGGATCTCAAGAGTATTTTGTGGATCTAAAATACCCTAAGGATTGATTTGGTGGAAGATTGTTAGGGTTTGAACTAATTTTAGTTGAGAGTCTTTTTGTATAAATATTGTGAGCCTAAAGGGCATGAGGTTTGGCCATCCATTGAGAGAATCAATCCAATGTTGAGGAAAGGTTGATTACTGAGAATCAAGCCATCGATAGAGAGAGAAGAAGCCTTGATTTTGAATCGACATAAAAATAATTTTTTGTGTAATACTATGTATAATAGTTCATTAATAGAACTCCTATGTTTATGGAATCTTGGTATCAGTGTGTTGATTGATTGAATTGGAGATTGGGTGTTGTTTTATTGTATTGTTATCCCTATGTTAAATATTTAAAGTCGAGATCGGACTTTACAAGATTGTGTGCAAGTCTCAAGGTTTACGCCATGAAAGAAAACCATTGTGAACGAAGGAGGAAAAAAACTCGTCAGATCCCTATCGGGATCCAGATTGACCATCAAACAAAGGAGGATATCCCTATCGAGATCCACATCGACTGTCAGATTGAAGGTCATTTGTGAAAATAAGTGAGATTAAGGATTGATATCGATCATTGATCACATTTGGATCAACAATCTGTATCATTTCATGTGGTTGATGCTTGTGACCATTGGATCAAATAGGATATTAAACCTTGACCATCAAATTGTGAGTCAACGTAGAGGAGATCTGTCGGATCTGATTGTAGAGCTAAGGGAAACCTTGATCATTCATTCAACCGTTGATTAAGTCCTAATTTTTTATTAGGACCAGAGATTAATTGTTCCATAGAAAAGGATACATCTATCCATTGGATTGGTCTGTCGAGAAATACCCGCCATTAATTGGGATTCATCATCAGAGTCTATCACACAATTTGACTCTGACCACAATACTCTGAGGACAAATCTGAGGCTTCCATCGGAGTATATCTTGGATAGATCGTAGCCATCCATCAAAGTCATATTTCAGAGTTTCTTTTCTTATTCAACTCTGAATATATTACTCCAAAATGAGATTCATTCATCCATTGAAAGGTGATATCAATGACTCTCGACAAAATGTGCACCGTAAAGTTGCATGAGATTTAGTACAAAGATATCACGTGTTACTGGTATTGTAGACCCCACTCTAGGGTGGACATGTGGCAACTAGAAAAATCACGTGACGATTCAAATCAATGACCATGAGTATATACATGGTATAAAATCGCACGTATAAGAAGGTGACACGTAGCAGTTGGATCCATGAGTGTAAAGGTCACACATGGCAGGAACATGTAAGTTTACCGACAAAGAACTGGTGCAGTGGGAGCTAAAGTTAAAGAGTTTTGGACCATATATCTTAACGATTAATGGTGGAATATGTTCCAATAGTAAGAGATTGAAGGAGTTCATAGTGGGAGAGAACTACGACAGGAGAAGTCCAAACAATGACTACTATTAGATGGAGGAATAGATCAACAGTAGAGATCACACATGCGTTCGGGTTCCAAATGGAGCAGTGTTTCATTGGAGTCTAATTCCACACTCCGAAAACAAATTAGGATCATCCATTCTGTGATGATCAACAATGAAGAGTGAAATATGAATTAAGCCCCGACAAGTTTAGTCGTGGTCATTGCACACGATCACCAGATGAGAAAAGGGAGTTGGTGATTGTATTTTAAGAAAAAAGTTATAACACTTAAGAGAATGAGCGCCTGGTATTTATGATGCAGACCCCCTATCCCTCTTAAGGGCTGCACGACCTCCCGGTCAGAATCTTCCAGTTCCGGAGCCTAAATGGCTCTTCTGGTTCCAAACTAGAACCCTTCGAACGAACACACAGGTCCCCCACAAATGCTCAGTTGACTTTTCCAAGATTCAAGCATGAGCCCCCATAGCACATGAACAAGAGTCGTGACCTCCGGCTAGGCTCGCGTTCCAGCGCCTATTCCTTCGGGTTTCACGGTTTGCAAAATCAGAGTACAAGGGGTATCCCCACTCCTTGGAATCTCCGGTTGCCGAAATGTCAAAATCCCAATGACCCAAGATCTACGGCTCAGATCTCTCTCGGATAGACGGCTACGCTTATTTCGACATTTTTCGTTTCACGAAATCAGGGTACAAGGGGTATCCCTGCTCCTTGGAATCCTCGGTTGCCGAAATGATGAAATTCTGATGACTCGAGATCTATGGCTTAGATCTCTCTCAGATCGACAACTATGCTTATTTCAGCGTTTCACGTTTCACGAAATCAGGGTACAAGGGAGATCCCTGCTCCTTGGAATCCCCGATTTTTGAAATGTCGAAATCCCGATGACCTGATATCTACGGTCCACATCCAACCTTGCTATTTCACGATTCAAAGTTTTGGGATACAAGGACCTCTGTCCCCGCCCCTTGGAATCCCCAGTTGTCGAAATGCCAAAATATATTGGCATTCAATCAACGACTCACAATAATCCCTGAGATCTACAATCCACATCCAACCTCACTATTTCACTATTTTGTGATTTGAGGTTTTGGGAGACAAGGACCTCTGTCCTTCCAACTCGTGATACCCAAAATCGCGATGTGGACCAACGGTCCAGATCTGCCTGTGATCGATGGTTACTATCCCTCCTGAGCTTTTGGACATCAAGAAGCCCTCCCTGCTAACCTCCTCCCAGCTCCACCTTATCCAACGGCTTGCGGGGTTTCGACGTTTCTCCTCAAAGACTTTCCACCGTCCATTCAGATCTTCGAGACTCACCCTCGCCACTAACCTCCTCACAGTTCCACCTTATCCAACGACTTGCGAGGTTTCGACGTTTCTCCTCGAGAGCTTTTACTTGCTTCAAACAAAGAAGATTTTCTAAGTCTTCGAAGACTCGGTCTTCGCTTTTTCCTAGGAGATGGGATTTTTCTGGGTCTCGATAACACTTCTTTGAAATTTTATTCCTCTTGAGCTCCACCTTGTGTAGGCCTCGAATTCCTATGCACTCCTTGCATCTAAGGGATTTAGATAACTCGGATCTAAGGGGTTTCTCACAGAGATATTCCTCCTGATCTCTTAGTGTTCTCTCCTCGCTCGATGCACACCTTGCAAAGCTTCAATGAAGAGAAACAATTGAATCTAGAGAACTCACAATCACAGTTTCATTCACTTGTTTATGGGACACAAGAATAATAGAAAAGACAGGAAAATGCAAACACAACTACACAACACACATTTGGATCAATTTTCCCTCTTGTTATATTTACAAGTGCCCAATGGCTACAAAATACATTCAAATTATAGTAAACCAAAAACTGAGATCTTCTGCTAACTCGCAGTTCTCTCTTACAACGGATTTCTCTCTGTATTTCCGTTAACCCCAACTGGGCGTACAAACTTCTACTTAACTCAAAAAGATTTCTAGGGTTTCCCCTAGCTACTTGCCTACTCTAAAATTCATCCTACGCTATCTTAGTTCAATCACATTCCAGAGCCATAGTGGAAACTCCTACTCTGTTTACAATTTTCAAAATGTGCCTCAAAGGTTAAAATTTGGCACTGGTTCAAGCGTGCCTCCAAAGGTAAATTCCAGCGCTGAGTGAAGGTAGATTTCAAAACCAGTTGTAACTGCCCACATTGAAGTTCTGGAAGAACTCTCATGTGTTGAGTGGTCCTGCCTCTATGTTCTTGCCAACGATGCTCTTGCATCATACTCCCCTTGACAAAAATTCAAGGACTCTTGTCCATGAGCTCCTCTACTAATTTTCCCTGCTTCTTGATAATAGCTTCAATTTCCCAACTGGCATCTTCGATTGGGTGTCCCTTCCATTTGACCAGATATTCAAAATAAGTATTCCTCTTGGTTTTCTTGGAAATCCTCTGATCAACAATTTTCTCCATCTGCGGATTTTCTGCCACAGGCATCTGTTTCTCCCACTAAACTTTTCCTTGAGCTTTTAACCCTTCCGTTTCATCTTTTTTGTATGGATACAAGTCCGAAACATTGAATATGGGCGAAATGCCCACACCATCTGGCAGCTCAATCTAATAGGTGTTTGCATCAAACTTCCTCAAGATCTTACAAGGTCCTATATTTTTCATCTTCAACTTGTTGTACGTTCCCCTAGGGAATATTTCCTTCCTGATATGTGCTAAAACCAAATCTCCTACTTCAAATTGAAGTTCTCTGTGATGCTGATCAGCTCTATGTTTGTATTTTTTATTATAACTCTCTAACTGTCCTTTGATCTGGCTATGGAGTCACTCCATCTCCGCAGCAAAATCCTCTGCTCCAGCGCTCCTGATCTCATCTTGTTCCAATTCTCTCAACTCAGATACTCCCCTAGGTTTCATTGCATAGAGTATTTGGAATGGGCTCCTTCCAGTGCTCTTGTTTGGTGAGTCATTGTATGCGAATCCTGCTTGTGGAAGAATCTGATCCCACTGGTTATGATGTTTAGTAACTAGACTCCTTAATAAATCCCCCAAACTTCTATTTACCACTTCAGTCTGCCCATCTGTTTGAGGGTGACAAGCTGAACTGAAGGACAAATCTGTCCCCATCTTCTTCCACAATGTCCTCCAAAAGTGACCAATAAATTTTGTGTCTCTTTCTGAGACAATGCTCCTGGGTAGACCATGAAGCTCACAACTTCTTTGAAAAACAGATTTGCAACATGTGTTGCGTCACTAGTCTTCTTGCATGGGATGAAATGTGCCATCTTTAAAAATCTATCCACCACCACAAATATGGAATCGAATCCTCTTTGTGTTCTTGGAAATCCCAACACAAAATCCATGCTTATTGCATCCCAAGGCCTCTCTGGTATTGGCAATGGTTGATACAACCCAGTGTTCTATCTTTTCCCCTTAGCATGTTGGCAGATTCTACATCTGTTCACAAACTTTATCACTTCTGTTCTCATACCTAGCCAATAGTATGAACTGCTCAACTGTGTGAACATTTTATCATGGCCCAAATGTCCAGCCAATCCTCCGCTATGTTTTTCCTTTAGAAGATTATCCCTTATTGAGCATTTTGGTATGCACAACTGATGTCCTCTGAACAATAGTCCTTCCTGAATCATGTATTATGTCCACTGACTTCTATCTCTCAACACAGGATTAACACATGCCTCATATGCCTCCTTTAAATCTATATCATCATTATACATGTCCTTAAGGTGTTCAAACCCCAAGGTCTTCACCTGGAATTCTTGCATGATCAAACATCTCTTGCTTAACGCATCAGCAACCTTGTTAGCATTCCCAACAATATGTTTTATGAAAAAAGTAAAATTTTGCATAAATTCAACCCATTTTTCATGCCTCTGGTTCAGTTTTTCTTGTCTGGTTATGAATTGTAAAGCTTGGTTATCGCTATACAAGACAAATTCTTGAGGGACAAGATAATGAATCCATTTCTTCAAAGCTTGAATTATGGCATAAAACTCCTTGTCATATGTGGAGTATTTCTTCTTAGTCTCAATCATCTTCTCATTGAAATAGGCAACAGGTTGATTGTCCTGACTCAGAACTGCTCCTATTGCAACTCCACTTGCGTCACATCTTACCTGAAATGTCTTCCCAAATTCGGAAATACCAGAATTGGTCATTCTGTTATATTATCCTTCAGTATATTGAAGCTTCTTTCAACCTCCTCTGACCATTCAAAATATTTGTGCCACTTCTTCATTGTATCCATCATGGGTACACAAATCCCACTGAAGTCTCTAATGAACTTTCTATAAAAACTTGCTAAACCATGAAAGCTCCTTACCTCAAACATGCTCCTTGGTGACAACCACTCCCTGATCACTTTCACCTTCTCTGGATCCATCTTTAGTTCATTCGAAGAGATCACAAAACCCAAATAAATGAGTTATGTCTTCATAAAAGAGGACTTCTTCAAATTGATCAGCAGTTTCTCCTGTTGTAGCCTCCACATTAATAGAATTAGGTGCCTCAAATGCTCCTCTTTAGTCCCGCTAAAGATCAATATATCGTCCAAATATACAACCATGAACTTGCCAATGAAATCCTTTAGAATTTCTTTCATCAGCCTCATAAAAGCGCTCGGGGCATTCGTCGATCCAAATGGCATCACCAGCCACTCATACATACCTTCATTCGTCTTAAAGGCTGTTTTCCACTCATCACCTTCTGTCATCCTGATCCAGTGATATCCACTTTTCAGATCTATCTTAGAAAAGAAATTTTCTCCACTTAAGAAATCCATTAAATCATTCATTCTTAGTAAAGGAAATCTATACCTGATGGTGATCTTGTTGATGGCTCTCGAGTCTGTTCACATTCTCCATCCTCCATCTTTCTTTGGGCGTAACACAGTTGGTACTGCGCATGGGCTCAAACTTTCCCTGACCAAACCCTTATCCAGCAATTCTTGGACTTGGTTCTTCACCTCCTCATTTTCTCGACGTGTTAATCTGTACGCTACCTTGTTTGGCAGGCTTGTTCCTGGTATCAAGTCAATATGATGATTGATACTCCTGATGGGTGGCAATGAGTTTGGCAGCTCATCCACCACTATATCAGCAAAATTATCCACCAACTCCTGAACTTCTTTAGGCAAATCATCCATTGATGTACTCGTAAGGATGACTCTGGGCTTCCTCACCACATCAAACTACATCTCTTGTTCTTCCTTGACTTCTTTCAAGAGTTCCTTCCCACTCATGAGAAGTATGCTGGTGATGGCGTCCTCCTTCACTCTCTTCTCCTCCATTGGTAGCAACATATGCGTCCTACCATTCTTCTCCAATGTATATGTATTCTTCCTTCCATCATGAATGACATTTCTGTCAAACTGCCATGGTCTTCCCAACAAAATGTGGCATATGTCCATGGGAATTACATCACATAGGATTTCATCTTTATATCCTCCTATTTTAATTTTAACCAGGCATTGTTTAGCGATCGTTACCTGGTGTCCTTTTTGCAGCCATGAGACTTTGTATGGCCTTGGATGTGCAGTTGTCTTCAGCTCCAACTTCTCCACCATATCTGTGGATATTAGGTTGTCGATACTCCCACTATCAATGACCACCTTGCATACTTTATCCTTAGTCTTTCAAGTTGTCCTGAAGAGACTGTTTCTCTTCACTGGTTTTTCAATTTCTGCCTCTAGTTTTAAGATAAATTTTCTCAACATCAAGGATGGTCCATCCTCTACTCCTTCTACCTCAACATCTCTTCATTGTGCTTCTGAAATGTGAGCTTCTCCTCCTTCCTTCTTCTTCTCGGTACATTCCCAATACATGTGCCCTATCTTTCCACAGTTATAGCACCTTACTCCTCCTCTGCCTCTTCCTCTAGAAGAGTTTCTTCCACCACTCTGTCTCCCTCGAGAAATTCCTCCTCGTTCTAAGTGATTATGTGGTTTCTCAGCCTCGTCCTTAGACTGATGTGCTCTGTCATGATTAAATCCCTTGCTTTTGCTTGGGACCGAGCTTTTACCTCTTCGTCGCTGGGTTTTTTTTCTGGCCATCTTCTCCTCTTCCTTCAACGCAAACTGATAAGCATCTTCTACAGTCCTCACTGACATCATGCTAAGCTCATCCTGGATTTCATATCTCAAACCATTTATATATCTGGCGACTCTTTCTTCGTCTCTCTCCCTTTGTCCAATTCTGATGTTCAGCCGGTAGAACTCCTCGGTGTACTCCTTGACTATCATCCCTTTCTGTCTCAGGTTCTGTAGCTCCCTGAACAGATTGATCTAGTAGTCTTTGGGTATGAACTTAGCCTTCAGTTTGGCTACCATCTTGTCCCAACTTTTTATCCTCTGTTTGCCTTTACTTCTCCTCTCAGCCTGCAGTTCGTCCCACCACAGTGTTGCATGCCCTTTTAGCCTGGTGACTGTCTACTTCACCTTCTTCTCCTCATCGACATCTTCATAGTCGAAGTGTTTGTCCATGGACCTTATCCAGTCCAACAGTTCTTCAGCATCTAGATTTCCCTCATACATGGGGACCTCTATCTTAGCTCTACCTCCCAATCTAGCAACTGCTCTCAACAAACATTCTTCTATAGCATCCTCTCCTGCAGCTTCTTCAACCTCCACCTCTTCACTTTCTGCATCACTGACATCCCCAACATCAGGTGCTCTTCTTTATGCTGCTTCCATTGTTTCCAATCAGGCGTGAAGCTCTCGCATCTCCCTCTCTACAGCACGGTTGGCTAAAGGCGGCTCTCATCTTCTTGGTGGCATTATGTTGACTATCTGTCACACATAGAGTACAACTCTGAGTTCTCTATCTCCTTCTTTTCCTACTTTGCCTGAAGTCTACAGATAAAAAACTGATGCTATGATACCACCTGGTGCAGACTCCCTATGCCTCTTAAGGGCTGCATGACCTCCCGGTCAGGATCTTCCAGTTCCAGAGTTGAAATGGCTCTTCTGGTTCCAAACTGGAACCCTTCGAACGAACACACAGGTCCCCCACAAATGCTCAGTTGACTTTTCCAAGCATCAAGCGTGAGCCCCCACAACACATGACCAAGAGTCGTGACTTCCAGCTAGGCTAAGGTTCCAATGCCTATTCCTTTGGGTTTCACAGTTTACAAAATCAGGGTTCAAGGGGTATCTCTGCTCCTTGGAATCCCCAGTTGTCGAAATGCCGAAATCCCGATGACCCGAGATCTATGGCTCAGATCTCTCTCGGATCGACGGCTACGCTTATTTCGGCGTTTCATGTTTTGCAAAATCAGGGTACAAGGGGTATCACTGCTCCTTGGAATCCACGGTTGTCGAAATTCTGAAATCCTAATAACTCGAGATCTACGGTTCAGATCTCTCTCGGATCGACGGCTATGCTTATTTAGGCATTTCATGTTTCAAGAAATCAGGGTACAAGGGAGATCCCTGCTCCTTGGAATCCTCAGTTGCCAAAATGTCAAAATCCCAATGACCCGAGATCTACGGTCCACGTCCAACCTCGTTATTTCTCTATTTCGCGATTCAAAGTTTTGGGATACAAGGACCTCTGTCCCTGCTCTTTGGAATCCCTAGTTGTCGAAATGCCGAAATATCTTGGCGTTCAATCAACGGCTCACAATAATCCCTGAGATCTACGGTCCACGTCCAACCTCACTATTTCGCTATTTCGTGATTCGGGGTTTTGGGAGACAAGGACCTCTGTCCTTCCAACTCGCGATACCCAAAATTACGATGTGGACCAATGGTCAAGATCTGCCTGTGATCGATGGTTGCTATCCCTCCTGATATTTTGGACGTCAAGAAGCCCTCATTGCTAACCTCCTCGCAACTCCACCTTATCCAACAGCTTGCGGAGTTTCGGCATTTCTCCTTGAGGACTTTCCACCATCCGTTCAGATCTTTGAGACTCGCCCTCTTTGCTAACCTCCTTGCAGTTCCACCTTATCCAACGGCTTGTGGGGTTTCGGCATTCTCCTCGAGATCTTTTACTCGCTTCAGACTTAGAAGATTTTCTAAGTCTTTGAAGACTTGGTCTTCGCTTCTTCCTAGGAGATGGGTTTTTTTTGGGTCCCGATAACGCTTCTCTGAAACGTTATTCCTCTTGAGCTTCACCTTGTGTAGGCCTCAAATTCCCGCACACTCCTTGCATCTAAGGGATTTTGATAACTCGGATCCAAGGGGTTTCTCACAGAGAGATTCCTGTTGATCTCCTGGTGTTCTCTCCTCGCTCGATGCACACCTTGCAAAGCTTCAATGAAGAGAAACAATTGAAACTGGAAAACTCACAGTCACCGTTTCATTCACTTGTTTATGGGACAAAAGAATAACAGAAAATACAAGAAAATGTAAACACAACTACACAACATTCATTTAGATCAATTTTCCCTCTTTTTATATTCACAAGTGCCTAATGGCTACAAAATACATTCAAATTACAGTAACCCAAAAGCTGAGATCTCCTGCTAACTCGCAGTTCTCTCTTACAACAGATTTCTCTTTGTATTGTCGCTAACTCCAACTGGGCGTACAAACTTCTACTTAACTCAAAAATATTTCTAAGGTTTCCCCTGGCTACTTGCCTACTCTAAAATTTATCCTACGCTATCTTAGTTTAGTCGCATTCCAGAGCCGTAGTGGAAACTCCTGCTCTGTTTACGATTTTCAAAACGTGCCTTAAAGGGTAAAATTCGACATTGGTTCAAGCGTGCCTCCAAAGGTAAATTCTGGCACTGAGTGAAGGCGGATTTCAAAACTGATTGTAACTACCCACGTTGAAGTTCTGGAAGACTCTCACATGTTGAGTGGTCCTGCCTCTACGCGCTTGCCAACGATGCTCCTGCATCAATTTAGTGCTAATAGATGGGTGCGATAATAGAGACTACTTAAACTATGTTAAGGAAGGATCTGAGGTTGAAATGAGAGCTTCACACAACAAAATCTAAAGTTGCATAAATCGAGATAATTATGATCTTTGTTAAAGGAGGAAATTTGGGTCTATGCATTATATTTAGAAGCAACACGAGTCTGTAGTTGTAGTAGAATTTAGGTATATAATTTTTCACTCGTAGGATATTAAGGTTGGTATGTCATCATGCTATAATATCTTTTACCTTTCATGAGAAATACCTAGTTGAGACTCTTGCAAAGATGTATGATCCTTCCAGTCGCTTTGTAGTCTCTGGAGATGACTCAAGAAAAATTATGACTATTACCTCAGAATCCATTGTTGTTATGCTTCTTCTTCCCACTACTAATATTTTCATTCACAAAGGAAAGATCTCCACTAAAGTGAATAGTTGGTATCCAAATGAGAAACATGAATTTGTCCATATATTTTTTCTTGATGAAAGTTCCATTCCCAATGTTTCCCCCATGGAATTTTATTTGTGTGCCCCGATTCCTTGGAAAATGATCTCTATGATTTCCCTTATCCTTGGGTATGATGAAGACTCAAATGTAGATGAAATGTTATTGAGCATTATGAATGGAATTTCACCCTCTTCCAATTCACCTCCAGTGGAATATAATTTTGTTGAGTTTCTAGTGATTGTTATCATGAACAGTTGTGTGAATTCCATGATTTTAAAATGATTTGATACCAGTCATATCTATTGTACTTATTATTTTATTTCTAGTGTGATTCTTTCCCACTTCTTAAACTAATAAAACAAGATGAGAAGAGTAATCTCCTATTGGTTGTTGAATGGACTCCATTTATTTCATCTTCTAGATCAAATGGACATTATATTGAATTTTTTCCAATAAGTTCTTGCTTCCCTATTGTACTCTTCTTCTAGGTCAAGCCCCATCTCAAATGCTAGTGGAGTTTTGTAAAATCCTCTAATTGAGTCTAGAAACCAAGACGAGTGATTGGTACTTGTATTGGGACTACACAATGATTTGAGTCTATGGGTTTGAAATAGAGCCTCACCTCTTGCTAGTGTACATATCACCACGTTTTTCCTTGGAATATCTTTGAAGAAGAATTGCAATGGACCATTTACATTTCATATCAAAAAATCAGAAATCTTCTTTCATTTTTCCTTTCCATATTTGCTCTCATTTTAAAACCTAGGTCAACCATGGATATTATATGTAAAATGATTTCTTCTTTACACTTAAAGAAAGGGATCATATGGAAGTATGACCCATATCATTTTGTTTCAAATCACTAAACAACCCTAAATTATGCACACTGTATCAATCATTCAAATCATGAAATTGAAACGATGTCTAACAAATACACCTATGAGGAGGTGCAATATTTGATGAAAATGCAATTGGAAACGGTGGGTTTAAAAAAAAAACTGTCAAAAAAGAAACTTGCAATGGTGCCTAGTTTGACCATCAATATTGAATATCATGATTGTATTATGGTAAAAAAAGGTCAGATATCTAACATCACAGAGAAATTATTTGATGGGTAATTTAGCAAATGAGGCCCTATCTAAGAAGAAGTAGTAGGATAAAAGGAAGATATCAGAAATGATCGACGAATTGAATCCTAAAAGAGAAAAATTTCAAGGGGATGCTTCATAGATTATCGATTCTTCTCAGATTTCCTTAGAAGAAGTTCCACAAGAGGATTTCACCGAGAAGATAAATTATTTTATAGAGGAGTTACATCCCAAGAAGTTAAGTGAGTCTGTGTTGGTGATGATCTCCTCCTATGTTAGTTTCTCCACATTTTGTTTCCATGAATCAATCTATTGAAATGACCAAGGATTCCCTATTGGAATCTTAGTTGGGAAGCAAAACTACACTCTTTACAGTTAGTGATGAAAGTACCAAGAAGTTGAAGAAGGGTCATGAAACACAATCATAATTAGAGTATCTCAGAGCTCCTTGATTATTAGCATTTACTAATCAAGAAATAAAAAATTAACCTATTGGTGTCGTAGTTGAACACCTCAAAATTTTCAAAGCACCCACAATATAAAACAACATCTATATAGGTTTACTTTAATCAAGTCAATTCCATAGATGTGGTGGAATGGCACAAGAATACTGGAGAAATGGTTTCTCAGAGGTTGATTCAATCCATGATAGATGTAAATAAGTTTCAAATATTAGTGACCAAACTCAATGCAAAATTTAGAAATGAAAGACTTATAAATTGGGTTAAAGCCACAAGATTTAAATATTTGGAGAACAAGATGATAACTTTATCTAGTCCATCTAAAAGTAGTGAGATCATATAAAGTAGTGAGAGAATATAAATATTCTTAATTCTAAGCTCAAGATACCTCAAAATGAATTGGTAGAATCCAAATAATTAATAGATTCTTATAAGGAGAAATATTTACTAGCATCATAAAATGGGATATTGAGAGAAATTAATTCACTATTGATAAAGGAGATGGAAGAGATAAAAAGAGAAAAGGACAAGTCCTCAAAATAATATTCTTCTAAAATAGGAATATTACAGAAGGAGCTCACAAAGAAATCTTCTCAATTTAAATATTTATTAGAGACTTTTTATGTTGTTGATGATAAACTTCTCAGTCTCTCTAGTAATGAAGATTGTGTGGATGATATGCTAGACAAAATAACAACATATAAATCCCAAGTTGCTAAATTGACTAACTAAATCAAAAGTTTAAAGAGATCAAACAAAGAAAAAATAGTGGAGATTAAAAAACAGGATTCAAATATGAAGGAATTACAAGATCAAATGAGCCAGAAAGATAAAGAAATAAATGAGTTAGCTAAAGATCAAGATGATATTGATAAATCATTAAAGAAGTCATTAAAGAAATTTTCAAGGAGGAAGTGTTTGATTGATTCCAAGCAGTGGATATGGGATGAAATCATTGAACAAATGCATGTCTTCATACCACATTTTGAGTTGTTTCATTATTGTGAAACTATTGTAATAGCAAACACACAGATTGAAGTTAAGATGTCGTTATCTGATATAACTTCAAAGGAAGAAGAAACTAAGAAAATTATTTTGTTTCTTAATTCGTCATCAAATAATTATTTAGAATCCATCAGAGTGAAGGACCGGTCTAATTTGATTTTGAATATCAAGAGGGTCAATGACAAGGAGTTAATCCTCAATATGCAACAAAAATGTATTAAGATCAAAGAAGTAGCAAAGGCATTCAAGGATCAATTTGTACCCATTTTCAAATATGGTTTACCTTTCTCATGGGCACAGAAGCTCTGGATGTTTCCATAACATGTTTACGAGACTTCGTTCATATATTGTCATGATGAAAAAGACTCTATTGATCAAAATGATAATATTGCATCTGAACAATACATTATTGATTCATTGTCTCGTGATTTTTTAGTTTTAGTTCTTGTAAAGGATATACATTGAGTGCAGCCACCAATCTTTTTTTATTTTCTAATTGATCTTGATATTTCATACAAGAAAATGTCCAATTACACTATTCCCTTGTGACAAGAATGCCTTTATTATAAGAATGGAACAAAATAATGTTCTACAAATTCAAGACTCCATTGTTACCAAAGCATGTTTTACAGAATGAAGATCTTACATCACAGGAAAAAGAGGAGAGTATGCCAAAATAAAAGGATGTGTCATCCAAAGACAAAGGAGTCCCAACTAAGGAAAAGGAAGTTGCATCTTCAATGGGAAAAAGGGTCTCGACTAGCCATAAATCAAAATTTTAAATGTTATTTCTAATTCGACAAATGGCATAAGCGAGTCAAATGACTTGTAAATTTACATGTAAATATTAATTTACATAGAGAAAGGGGTAGGTATAGAAGAAGCGAGTCAAATGACTTGTAAATTTACATGTAAATATTAATTTACATAGAGAAAGGGGTAGGTATAGAAGAGATAAGGTAAAAGACTTTATAAAAAAAAAAATCGCATAGCATAGAGGGATTGACATTTTCTCAAGAAAGTCATACGTTGCTTTCAAAAGAACTCTCTCTCAAATGAGGATTTTTTTTGTTTTACTTTGGATTTTAGGGGTAGGTATAGAAGAGATAAGATAAAAGACTCTATAAAAAAATCGCATATCATAGACGGATTGACATTTTCTCAAGAAAGTCATACGTTGCTTTCAAAAGAACTCTCTAAAAGGAGGATTTTTTTTGTTTTACTTTGGATTTTGTTTTACTTTGGATTTGATTTTATATGGAACAAAGACATTTACAAATTTATGTTAGATTCATAAAAAAAATTTTTTTTTTAAGCAATCTGCCTCTATGTTTAACTTTAGATTTAAATCTTTGTTTTGTACCATGAAATATTGTTGTTTTGATTTGTCTTTATTATATACTTTATTCCATATTATGGATATGTTCATAGAATGATGTATGTGAAAGGTTAAAGACACAATATTTTTCCGAAAATATGCATTATTTTCTTCATTAATTCATTATATGTTTAGTTAACATACAATGTTATCATGGAATAGGTTGCGAGTTTCGTAAGAAAATTGTTTGTGTATTGAAACATGGAGCAATACCTTTTGACATTATTTTGTATTTACTCTTTAGTATTGCTTGTATGGAAGTTGAGTATTTCAATATAAAAGCATACTTTGAGCATTATTCATGTTAGTTTATTTTGTATGTTGTTTGTTTTATTTTGTTTTTCTTTATTTAGTATCTACTTTTGAGGGATGTGTTTTCTTAAAATTAGAGATAGTGAAATTTGATTTCATATTACTTGATCATATTTGAGGTTAAGCATTCTAATTATTTTTTAACTTATTTTTCATGTTTGTTTAGAATTGGATAAAATTGCATGTCTTGAGTGTATTTATGCATAATTGTTATGTTTTTCTTTTCTTCAAAGTAATTTGTTATTTACATTAAATTTCCTTTCCATTTCAATATTTTCTCATTGATGAAGGATACCCTCTTCGAATACTATATTATTTCAATTTAGACTAAAGCGGGAAGGTGTAAAATCATTGATATGGTGCCTTGGCATTGTTCCCTTGTCCTGAACAACTTAAGGAGAAACATCCATTTTGGTGTCATTGTCGTGGAATGAAGTTTTGAATTTTTATTCTTTGGAAAGTGACATATGAAAGCATTTTTCTATTTGTTGGTGAACAAAAGTAAAACAACATGCTACATGTTTTAATCAGATATTTTTTTAACCTTATTCACCTGGAGACTAGACTATAGTACACTAGAGTGAGGTCAAATACATACTCATTTGAATCTTGATCCTCAAGAGACTCCCATACATTCAATTCTAGAAAAGATTATCTATGAAGCAAACAAAAGATGAAAAGTAGGTTCTTCATATTTAGGTATGCCTATTATTGAGAAAAATATTATTCTTGAATATGAGTATATTGAAAACTAGCCTAAATTCAAAAATCCTTCTAAAATTCTTGTCGACCCTCCTTTAAAAGGAGCAATACCTTTAGTTGACTTATCGAATTCAGGGTTTACTTGGTCTCCTTTTGGTAATATTTCCCCTACTATTAACCCAACTCCATCCAAGCATCCCCCCATATCTCCTTGGGCCAAAAATTTAATCCTTTGCCATATAATGCCTCCTAGAGTTAATCCCTAGGTTACTACTTGATATGGACCTTTAGCTCTTCTCTAGAACTTGCATGAAATTTTGGAACATTATTTGAAAATCCTTGCAAAATACAATGGGGATACTAAAACTACATTTGAAGACCATAGTGACACCTTTCTTGATTGTATAAACTATCTTTCTATTGAACATGAGGATGTTTATATGCTAATCTTTGTTTAGAGTATGGAAGGAGATGAAAGAAAGTGGTTTCGTAATTTTCCTACTGATTCAATTGATAGTTGGGGTGCGCTACATACAAAATTTATTAATAAGTGGGGTGAAAAGAGAGATCACAAGTATTACCTTACTAAGTTTCTAGCTTTGAAAAGAAGGGATGGAGAATCAGTTCCAGAATTCAACAAGAGGTTCAACAAGTTTTATATAATAAGGTACTAGTTGATATTAGACCCTTTCCAACAACAGATATAGTGACTTATGCAACTTCATGCGATTCTAATTTTTCATGATGTTGTGAGAATGCATATCTAGAATGTTGGACTATATGCAGAATGATGTTGTGTATGTTGAAGGAAATATGGCAACTTTGAGTAAGATAAAATTCAAGGTTGAAAGTGAAGATAAGAAGAAGGAGATAGAGGAAACCCTTGCCCAAGCATTAACTTCTTCAAATTCTCAAGATCTAAAAATAGATGAAATGACAAATTTGATCAAGGTATAATGAAATAAAATTACTATACTTGATCTAGAAAATAAAATTGTTGGTCGAGCACCTCAAAATGTTGGCTAAAGGAATTTTCCTAAGAATGTTGATGGATAGAGGAATCATAATTTTCTAGTGATAAATCAAGTTCCTTTTAGGAGACCTTTCAATCCACCGATACTAAATTGGGAAAGGACGGATGAAGAGCCTCTCCCTCGGCCTCCTTTGAGAAATAATAATATCAATGTAGTGAAGGATTTTGCTACAAAAGAGATGGAAAAGTAGGAAATGTTCGATGAGTTAGATGTGCTTCTAGAAATTAATTTGTTGGAAGGTGAAGGATATTATGTACATTTGATGCAATACAATTATCAAGAATCCTTGGCTATTCATAATAAAAATTCTAGTATGACTCAACAGGAGGTGGATGATTTGTGGGCCACTCAACATAGATACTTTCTTGATTCTATGCAAGCTAAGCTACAATGTAAATATGAATTGTGACCAAGAGAAGCTCTAGTACATAAAATAGTGGTAGACTCTCTTGATATGTCATGTAAAGTGACTCAGAAGAATGTTGATGCAACAAATAATAAAGTTGTGCAAAAAAGATCTATTGAGTAAAGATAAAATGAGGGATTTCAACATCATAATCAATTTTAATTTAGTTTATCTAATGATCTTAATAAAATTCAAATCCCTATTCCCTTAAATGAGCTTGTGAAAATACCAACTTTTAGAGGGGATATTAACAAGTTTAATGGGACCTCTACTTTGTAGATTAATCTAGCATCAATAATGATTTTAGATTCTATTAACATCTAGGATGATTCTCCTCAAGTACAAGTGGGTCCATACTTGGAGAAACAAGATAGTGCAACACACCCTTTGATATAAGTCTTACAATTCATGACCAGATTCTTCATACTATATGTTGGATTCAAGGGTGTCACATAATTTGATGCAAAAGGATATTATGGACAAGTTGGGATTAGATATCACTAGAAAATATAAATATCTCTACTCTTTTGATTTGAGAAGGGTTCAATGTTAGGGTATTATTAAGGATCCTGTGGTAAATTTGACACAAATTCACAACAAAATCATTATGATGGATATTTTATTGGAGGATGTTCCATTTAGTTATGGGATTCGTTTATCTATATATTGGGGTGAAACGTTAGGGGGAATTGTGCAAATCAATTTATCATATGCCACTATCCCAATATTTGGTATGCATGCCCAACAATTATACCGTGAATTCCATTTTGTATACACTATTATCAATGCGAAGAACCCCTTGAAATTTACAGTGTATGTAGTAGATGATGAGGTGTAGAATTATGTATTATCAATCACAAATTATTTTGATCAAGTGGAAATAAGACAAGAGATTGTAATTTAGTCTAAGTTGAATGAAAATAAGAGTTCAAGAATGTTCTCCGATGGAGCTACATCAAAGGAAAAATTTGAAGTGGGAATTATGTTTATATCTCCCATCGGAGAGAGTGTTCCATTATCCTATAAGATGAGATTTGAAACAACTAACAATGTAGTTGAATATGAGGTTTGGTCTTAGGATTGGAAGTAGCCAAAAATGAATATCCAAAACCTATAATTTTTTGGTGATTCAAAGCTTGTAATAAATCAAGTGAAGACAAAGTGTCAGAACAAGCACCCACAATTGCGAGCCTATCTTAATCAAGTTTGGGATTTGGAGGAAAATTTTCTTCTAGTTGTTAACTTTATTGCAGTTCCAAGGGAACAAAATAAACAAATTGAATCCTTCATGTTGGTCATTTCTCACTCGTTGGGGGCTTAAAGACCCAGGTTTTCTCAATCTTTACCAACAAAACCCCAAGGTGTCGGCATATTCAATCTTCATTTGGGGACTGAAGAAGGTCTCACCCAAGATGCCATGAGAATTACAAAGACCATTAGTATTGTGTCAGATGAGAAGGGATAGTAACTACAAGAAACGTCTCATGAATAAACCCCTTCATTCATTCATATCTAAGTAACAAGCTAACATGCATCAAAAAGTAAACAAACTGACAGTAAAATCATAACATAGAGGAATGAAAAGAGAAAGGACTTCACATTTCATTCATTAACTCTGAACTCATTTAGATACAAAGTCATAATAGAGTTGCACCATGCACTCTAATCCCTTCTTTTTATTCATACATAATTTCCAACTCTATTACATATTCAAGAAAAATTGTTACAAAACTTGAACTAGAGCTCTATATCTATTATACTCACACACCTCTACCATGCTTGACTACTATACTCCACTCTAACTTGAGTAAACCAAAAACCCAAACCTTTTACATGTCCACATGTATCCCCCCATATCTTTCTCGGAGCATGGAAATCCTAACTAACTTTTCGGCTTATCCATAACTTTTCCCATGATCATTCGAGTCATTTCCAAATCAGTTACAACGATTGTCGAAGATATTTTTAGATTCGGTCTATATGCAGTCTCTTCTTGATTCCTTGGTGCAATACAAAATTGGGTTAGCACACACAATATTCCTTGGATAACGCATTACAAAATTGAATAAGTCATAGAAAATGAAGAGAAGTGAAAATGAGGAAGAAGATTAAAAGGAAAGGGAAGAGGGGTAACCAATGAGATAAAAAAAAAATAGAGAGATTTTTTCAATTAACCATATAAAACAACTTGTACAATTTTAGGGTCTAACGGGTTGAACAGTTATAAACAACATCATTGAAATATTTAGAGTGGTACATGATGAGGTTTCCATGTCATTAGATGAAACTTCTAAGTGAAAACTGTTGGAGATACTTCACACACCTAGAAATTTGTTTTCCTAAGGTTTTCCCTATGTTTACGAGTCATTATTCAATCTCCTATAGTGTAGGGAGAATATTCCTCTATGAGAATATTATCTTCAGTTCACACTTCAATTTGATCATTTGAGTGGAGTCTATATCAAGGAAGTGAGGAGGAGATCAAGGAATCATCACTAATGTGCTATTCTGGTGATAATTCCAAGGACAATGCGCATTGGGATCGTCACCATGCAACATTGGGATCGTCACCATGCAGCATTAGGATCATCACCAAATAATGCGCATTGTCCTTGGTATTATCACCAGAATATCACGTTACTGATGATTCCTTGATCTCCTCCTCACTTCACTATGTTTCAATAATTTAACTGAAGACTGAGAGACTAGTTAACTTAGACTAGGTGGCAGTTAACTCCCATAATTTTTTGAGAGACTAGACTAGATGGAAGTTTACTCCCGTAACTATTGGTGTGTGTCTAGATCACTCTATACCACCACTATGGTGCATTGGATTCTCCTCCAATACACATTAGTTGATTTATACAGAGTATATCATGTGTAAATTATCATTCATTCATTTGGTTAATGAGAATTCTTCCATTCTTTCTCTCTTGTTTCTCTTTTCTCATATTTTCTCTGCAAATTGTGTATGTCATTTTCTAGCTAGATATATTTTGTATAGGTTCAACACATTTACATGGTATCAGAGATGAAAAATTGCTAGGAAAAAGACACACCATATTCTTTTTGCAGGTACCGAATATTGAAGACAGCGGGAAAAATGGAATTTCCAAAATAATTCATTCTTACACCGTACAATTTATTTGCATGGAACGAGAATATGATAGTGCATCTTCAAAGAAGAGGATTATACAGGTTAACCATGGGCACAGATACCGAACCGACATCATCCATAGAAAAATCCTAGTATTTGAATCGAATGGATGAAGCGTTTGGAACTATTTGCAGTCTCATTTCTTCTGGACTCCTCTTTCACATATCCTCCTGTAAAACCCCCAATGAAGCCTGGACCACCATGGAAGGGATTTTTGGAAAACATGACGAGATGAGGGGACACATGCTCGAGGTGTAATTTCTCACTTTGGATCCAAAAACCTTCGACAATCTCCAAGATTTCCTTACCAAATATAAGGTTTTTTTGTCGCAACTCAAGGCTTGAGGGGTTGATAAATATAGGAGGAGAAACAAATGGTTCTCACCGTTCTCTCCAAACTTGGTCCAGGATACTCAGTGTTTGTATCCACATTTCCTTCAATTAGTCTCGCCTTTGGAGCCACCTGGAATATGCCCTCTCTTGAGGTCTTTATTGAATCTCTGACACATGAGAAAAACAAGCTTATCAACATGGTCAAAATCAAAGGCCCAAAGGTGCATGCACTTGCTATACAGGATGGTAGCAATCATCCAAATCAGAAATATAAAGACAAAGACAAAAGGAAAACATGAAATCCAAAGAAGAAAGTGTACTCAAAACCCTTCAACGATGACTCCAGATCCAAAGGTGGAAAGGGAAGAAAAGGGGAGAAATGCACTTGCTACCATAAAGGATTTCATCCAGAATCTGTATGTATGTTGAAATAGATAGATCAAATGGCCCAAATAATTAAAAAAAAAACCTCGGAGATCGCATTCCCGAGGGTGCCAAGAAGAAGAAGCCAAAATATCATAATCCCAAGAAAGAAAATTCTAGCCATGCTTTGATTTCCATCAACTCCTCTCCCAATGATTGGATTGTAGATTCAGGAGCATCGCACCACATGGAAGACAAAAAATAAGTCTACTCTTCATTGGATGCATGCAAAAGTCCTCATATTCTGATGGGGGACAAATCTCAGGTCGAATTCATTGGCAAAGGAAGAATTAAACTCACAAACGGGAGCTTCAAGAATGTGCTACATGTTCCCAAACTCTTTGTCAATATTCTCTCTGTATATCAAATGAAAAACCATGGCACCATAAAGAGATTCATATTCACACTTGATGCTATGGATATATATTGTTAGAAAAACAGGACTGTGGAGCAATAAAATAAAACAAATTCGGAAACAAAACACAGAAGATCAACAATACAATAGAGACACAGATTTGCGTGGTTCACCCAGTGTGGGATACGTCCACCAGAGAAATTGCCAGGTCCTTCCTTTATTATTATCCATCCAATGAAGGGATACAACCTATAGCAAAATCCGTTGTAACTTCCTCTTCTTTCTCTCACAGTCTTCTCTCTCATAATACAATACTTGCCATAATGCATAGCCGCAATACATTTCCCTCATAACAGAGGGTTGCCTTCTAGGGAAAATAACCCTAACATAATTTCTACCATTAGATCTGTGACCTTATAATGAACGGTCTAGATTTACAATGAAATTACAATATACATTTACAAGGAAATTTTTACTTTGGGGGCTTCGCCCCCGAACCCCCCGGACCTCGCAGAGGGGGTACCCCCCCCCTCTGCACTCCCCCGCATGGAAGAGTGTACATACTTCTGGGGTCTAAAGTCTTCATGGGGTATAAACATGGTTGAAAGCAAGGACCTCTGAATCAGGAACATAATTAGGCTTCACAACCAACAATCTCCCACTTGGAGACTAATCTCAACAACTCCACCGCTGTTGTATATGTTGGACTATGAACCTTCTTGAACCTAGAAAATTTCTCATATTCATCTTCATTCTTGAAGACCAACTGAAACTGAGCAGGAACTCAGTTTCTCTCTAGTTACTCCCTTTGTTAACATGTCTGCAAGATTCTGGCTAGTGTGTATCTTTTCCAACTTCAAATGTCCATCTTCCAAGGCGGATCATATGAAGTGGTACATCAACTGTATATTCTTAGTATTTGAATGGAAGGTTGAGTTCTTTGCAAGATGAATTGCACTCTCACTATCACAGTACAACCTGTTATTCTCCTGCTTTTTTCCCAATTCCTCCATAAACCTTTGTAACCAAATTATCTAGTTACTAGCCTCTGTAGCGGCAACATACTCTGCCTCTATTGTTGAAAGTGCAAAAACCTTTTGCAGTTTTGAAATCCAACTTATTTTTTTTCCACCTATAGTAAAAACATACCCTATGGTGCTCCTCCTGCTGTCTTTATCACTTGCCATATCTAAATCAACATATCCTTGTAGAAAAGTGTTTGAACCTCCAAAACATAATGCATGAATAGTAGTACCTCTCAAATACCTGAGAATCCACTTTACTGCCTCCCAATGTTCTTTACCTGGATTGTTCATATACCTGCTCACAACTCCCACTACATGTGCAATATCTAGTCTTGTGCAAACCATTCCATACATCAAGCTGTCAACTGTTGATGAATAAGGGACCCTGGACATGTATTCTATCTCCTCCTGTGTCTTGGGACACATTTCCTTAGTTAATTTGAAATGGTTGGTCAAAGGTGTACTAACTGATTTTGCATTCTTCATTCTAAACCTCTCCAACACCTTCTCTGTGTACTCACCCTGAGACAATGTCAATTTGCGATTTTTTGTCTCTTGTTATTCTCATGCCAAGGATTTTATTTGCAGCACCCAAATCCTTCATCGCAAATGAATTGGCTAATTTCTTCTTGAGCATATTTATATCCTGCATATTAGACCCTGCAACAAGCATGTCATCTACATACAATAGCAAGATAATATAGCTTCCATTTTCTATCCTTTTAAAATAAACACAGTGATTGGAATGACATCTACTATAACCTTGTTCTGTCATAAACCTGTCAAACTTCAAATACCATTGCCTTGGAGCTTTCTTTAGGCCATACAAGCTCTTCTTCAACCTGCATACCAAATTCTCCTTCCCTTTGACCTCATACCCCTGTGGCTACTACATATAAATCTCTTCCTCCAAATCCCCATGGAGAAAAGTTGCTTTTACATCTAACTGTTCAAGATGCAAATCTTCTACTGGTACAAGACTTAAAATAGTCCTAATTGAAGTCATTTTAACAATAGGAGAAAATATTTCATCAAAATATTTACCTTTCTTTTGTGCAAACCCCTTTACAACATGTCTAGACTTGTATCGTTTTTCTCCTCCATCTTCTTCCTTCAACTTGTAACCCCATTTATTCTGCAATGCTCTTTTTCCCGCAGGCAACTGAACCAAGTCCCAAGTCTGGTTATTTGCCAAGGAATCCATTTCCTCTTTCATGCCTTGCTCCCACTTCTTTTTGGTGTCTACCT
>ML811327.1:79194-104503 GCA_009831015.1 Picea engelmannii
TGAATCTACTACCCAAGACTCAGAAATATTATCTACAGAAAGAATCAAAGCATCTTGTAACACATCACCTGTTACATTTGCTTCCTAATTTCTCTCTTGTTGTCCATCTCTTTGTTTCTTTGGAGCTCTGCAATCTTTCTTCATATGTCCTTTCTTCCCACAATTCCAACACTCTTTCTTTCCAAGTCTGGATTTGGATCTACCCTTCCTAGAATTCCCACAGTTCCCTGATCCCTTTCCTCTATCCTTTTGTCTTCCCCTGTTCTCCATGTTCAACGCATTACCTGATGTCTCACCTGTGCTTTTCCATCGCATTTCCTCACCAAGGATAACACCAACAACATCATCAAATTTTAAAGCATTTGAACCAAAGACAGAGTTACTTACATCCATGACCAAGCCGTTCCATCTTTCTGGGAATGAGCACAAAATTAGAAGAGCCCTAACCTCATCATCAAAGTCCACTTTTACGGAACTTAGTTGATTAGTAACCATATTAAATTCATTTAAATGATCTGCAATAGACCCGCCTTCTGACATCTTCATATTAAATAATATCTTCATTAGAAATACCTTATTGGATGCCGAGGGTTTTTCATATAGTTTATCCAACACGTCCATCAGATCCTTCGTTGTCTTTTCTTTCGAAATATTGAAAGCCATTGACGTTGCCAAGCTCAGCCGTATCGTTCCTAGAGGCTTTCTTTCAAGAATCTCCCATTCTTCATCCTTCATGGCCATCAGCTTCTTTGCTAATCTGCCCAATGGTAGGAATATATCCCTCTGATATAAATAATCTTCCATTTGCATCTTCCATAACTGGTAGTTTTGGCCGTTAAATTTCTCGACCCTAAACTTTCCATCTTCCGACATTACTCCCACTCGAACCAGGAACCCTCTTTTCCTACGAGTTACCTTTCACTCCGATACCAGTTGTTAGAAAAATAGGACTGCGGAGCAATAAAATAAAACAAATGTGGAAACAAAACACAGAAGATACACAATACAATAGAGACACAGATTTACGTTGTTCACCCAGTGTGGGCTACGTCCACCAAAGAAATTGCCAGGTCCTTCCTTTATTATTATCTAGCAAATGAAGGGATACAACCTACAAAAAAACTTGTTTTAACTTCCTCTTCTTTCTCTCACAGTCTCCTCTCTCAGAATACAATACTCGCCATAATGCATAGCCACAATACATTTCCCTCATAACAAAGGGTCTCCTTCTAGGGAAAAAATCCCTAACATAATTTCTATCGTTAGATCTACGACCTTATAATGAACGGTCTAGATTTACAATGAAATTACAATATACATTTACAAGACAATTTTTCCTTCTGGAGATTTGCCCCCAAACCCCCGTCGAGGGCCTGCTTGCCTCCAGACCCCGTAGAGGGGGTACCTCCCCTCTGCACTCCCCCGTGTGGAAGAGTGTACATAATTCTAGGGTGTAAAGTCTTCATGGGGTATAAACATGGCTGAAATAAAGGACCTTTGAATCAGGAACCTAATCAGGCTCCACAACCAACAATGACATGCAAACCAGTTCCAAAGTTGCTACCGGTGAGGTAAATCATCAATCCAGACTCTACACATTTTTTGAATTTATTGAACCATATTCTACATTACTTCTTACACATGTTGATGAAAGCAATAGGATATGGCATTAAAGGTTTAGGCATTTAAATTTTAGATATATCCAATAAATTAGCAACAAGGTAATGGTTGATGGTCTACCTGACATCCACTTCTCCAAAGGAATTTGTGAGGGATGTGTTCTTGGAAAACACCCTCAAGAGAAATTCGACAAAGGAAAGACTCATAAGGATTCCTTTCCTTTGGATATGATCCATAGTGACCTCATGGGCCCTTTTTTGCATCCATCAATCAATAAATAAAGGTACGTGCTCAATTTTTTTGATGATTTATCATGCTTCAAATGATTTTTCTTTCTCAGGAAAAAAACAGAGGTCTTTCAACTCCTCAAAGATTTCAAATCCCTTGTTGAGACATAGTCAGGAAAGAAGATCAAAGTCCTTCGAACAGATAAAGAGGGAGAGTATGTAAACCATAAGATACATAATCTTTATCATGAGATCGAGATTCAGCTGCAGCACACGGTTCCTTATACTCCGCAGCAAAACAAAGTTGTTGAGTGGAAAAATAGATCTCTGAAAGAGATGGCATCTTGCATGCTACATGCATAGTCACCTCCACAGATATTATGGGTTGAAGAACTTAATTGTGTAACCTACATTAAAAATATATATCCCCATAGATATTCCAAGGATGATACCCCCTACGAGGCTTCAAGTGGCCTCAAACTGGAAGTGACTCACTTTCATATATTCAATTCCCATGCATGGGCCAGGTTCCCTCTGAGAATAGGAAGGCACTTGATCCATAGAGAACATAGTGTATCTTTGTTAGATATCCTAATGGTGTCAAGGGATACAAACTCATTGATCTCTCCTCAGACTAGCTCATCATTGAGTGTAGTTCCCAATTCGAGGAAATTATATCGCATGTACCTCGGCAGCCACATGCATAAAATTTTGTTCTTTCACCCGTTAGAGATGATGAGCATGCACATGTCGAATCCTCTTCAGATGAGCGTTACAATTCATAGGATTTAGATGATTCAGATACCAATTCAATACAGTCATATGTAGATTCATTGCATGTAGATGCAGATGCAGAGCCAGAGCAGAGGCCCAAGTGGGCCAAGACGACTCTTCAAGATACAGGAAATATTGTTGGGGATCCAAATGATACTAGGAGGACTCGATCTAATTTCGAGGATCCTCCTCTTTTACTCATTGCCACTGAACTGATGCCGCCCAGGCATATTTTCTTGGTTAAGTCCTCAGATCCACAATCCTATGGTGAGGCTACTGGAAATCCATTTTGGGAATTCGTAATGCAGAAAGAGTACAACTCCCTCCTCGAGAACCAGACTTGGGATCTGGTTCCCCTTCCTTCAGGAAGGAAACTTGTCAGGTGCAGATGGGTCTACAAGACCAAGAGTGCAGCAGATGGATAGGTTAGAAGATACAAAACCATGCTAGTTTCCAAAGGCTTTCAATAGGTGCACAACATTGAATATGATGAGACCTTCACTCAAGATGGATTCCATACGTTTGGAACTTGCCCTTGTGGCAGCCAAAGGATGGGAAGTTCATCATAGGGACGTGAAGAATGTATTTCTTCATAGTGATCTCTCTAAGGAGATCTATATGGAGCAACCTCGGGGATTTGTGCAAGATTCATCTTTGATCTGTTGACTGAAGAAGTCCCTTTATGACCTCAATCAAGCCTCGAGGGCATGGTATGCAAATATGGGCTCCTACCTTTTGTCACAAAACTTTGTACATTGTAATTCAGACCCGAATGTTTACATGTTCAGGATGGTTGATTCACTTCTACTCCTAGTTTTGTATGTTGATGATTTGTTGATCATCGGTTGCTCGAATTCAACAATTACTGCAGTCAAGAGGATTATGCATGAAAGGTTCTTGATGATGGACATGGGTCTGCTACATTTCTTCCCTGGACTCAAGATTAGTCAGGATGCATCAGACATCAAATTGTCTCAGGCCAAGTATGCACGATATCTCCTTGAGATATTTCACATGACAGACTGCAAGTTTTCCCCGACTCCTTTCCTATCAGGATTTAGATTTGAGGATGGAGGGGACACTCCACTAGTGGAAAAAACATTGTACAGACAACTAGTGGGGAGCTTGTTGTATCTCACACACTCCAGACCAGACTTCTCCTATGAATTTGGATCAGTCTCCAGGTTCATGCAAGAGACGCATGAGCTACGATGGAAGGCTGCAAAGTGTATCCTTCGATACGTACAGGGCACCATCACGTTTTGGATTCAATATGCAACAAACTCTAAATTGGACCTCGTTGGGTTCACTGATTCTGACTGAGCTGGCGATAGCATTGATCGCAATTCCACATCTGGTTACTCACTCAGTGTCGGTTCCAGGCACATCTGTTGGTCAAGAAAGAAGCAGGATGTTATTGCTCTATCTTTAGATAAGGCAGAGTACAAAGGGGTATTTAACATAACCATTTAGGCTATGTGGCTACAACATTTTCTCACTAAGTTAGAAATTAAGTTTCATTGGTTGATCGTCATCTGGTGTGACAACTAGAGCACTCTGAAGTTCTATAGAGATCTAGTTCATAGGTAGCGGACGAAGCACATCAAGATCAACATGCACTACATCTGGGACTTAGCACATGAGGGGATCATCGACGTGTAGTTCTATCTTTCAACATAACATATTGTAGACATCTTCACCAAGACCTTCACTAAGCATAAGTTCCATTCTTTACGTAGTTTTCTTGGAGTGAAGGACACAGTTGCTAGGACACAGTTGCCTAGCAACTGTCAGTTCTTTGTTTTAGATACATTCTACTTTGAGGGGGGGGTTTCCCATGAGTTTTCCCCTCTTTCTTATTGTATTTCAGTGTATCTTTTATATTTGGGTACGTAACATGGCCTTGTTGTCGGGACCCGGTCTTTATTTTCACCATAGTGATGTTCAGGGGGGGTGTTGGAGATACTTCACACACACCTAGGAATTATTTTTCCTAAGGTTTTCCCTATGTTTAATAGTCATTATTCATTATCCTATAGTCTAGGGATAATGTTCCTCTAGGAGGATATTCCCTCTAGTTCACACTTCAATTTGATTAGTTGAGTGAAGTCTAGATGCCACATTTGGATCATCATCATGCAACATTGGGATCATCACCACCTAATGTGCATTGTCCTTGGGATTATCACCAAACTAGAACATTACTCATGATTCCTTGATCTCCTCCTCACTTCACTCTATTTCAGTCAATTAACTGAAGACTAAGAGACTAGTTAACTCATACTAGGTGGTAGTTAACTCCCGTGATTGTCTGAGAGACTAGACTGGGTAACAGTTTACTCCTGTAACTATTGGTGTGCGTGTCCAGATCATTATATACCACCACTATGGCACATTGGCTTCTCCTCCAGTGCACATTATTTTAGTTATACATAGTATATCATGTGTAAATTATCATTCATTCATTTGGTTAATGAGAATTCTTCCATTCTTTCTCTCTTGTTTCTTTTGTGTCATATTTTCTCTACAAACTGTGTATGTCATTTTCTAGCTAGATATTTCTGTGCAGGTTCAACATATTTACATGGAGGTTCAACGCATTTACAAAAACTCTAAGGCACCTATTTGTGTCTTAAATGGTTGATGTAGATTGAAGAGTATAGTGTGAAGCACAATCTATGTTTTAATTTTTTCAAACTCCACAACTGCATTATAGATAATTTGATCTAGTTGGATGATTTATCTATAAAATACTGTGGATATTTTGTTGGAATAGTTTGTCACAACATATCTAATAAAATATTGAAATCTTTACTATTAAGGTTAATTTTCCTTTATATCTCCAGAATATTTAGTTATTGATTTTCTTCTAATGCATGAAACATGTAAGATGCAGAATATAGAGAATAGTAAAACACATTCAAACCATCCACAAATAAACAAAATATGACCTGAGAAACCCAATACAGGAGAAAACCCAACAAGAAGGTGACGTTGCTATGCTCTCTTTTTTTTGGTATAGAAACGAAGCAAGTACAAATAAAGAGGCACTCCTTGAGGATTTTCCTTTGAACTGTGGCATGTATGGATGATAGAGAATCTCTCCTCCTTTGTTATGCTCACATAATGCCACTCTTAGATGTCCTACTCAGCTATGGAACAAGATACAATGCAAAATAATGGAACCCCTTCTCCTCCTAGTGACTTGGTATTTAACATAGCCCGATAGCCATCTAGGGGTAGGTTTTTGACTTCCTCAACCCTTAATTGTGATAGGGTTTTAGAACCTCTAGAATATTCTTGAAATTCCTCATGTGGCTAGCCCCATATGCATGAGTAATGGGGAATGACATGGCATCCTTGTGTACCATGGTGGTAAACATGATAGGTCAACTTGTGAGAGGCATAACTTTTTCATATAAGATATGTTCAACACAAGGTCTGTTGGAAAGGTCTCATAGTGTAGAATATCGTCAAGGGTCTATGCACAAGTTCTGGGCACTAGAACCCAGAAAAAATCATTTAATGCCTCAAAATGGCTCCGAAATATTTCGAACCCCAATTTTCCAAAATGGGACCTACCACTAAAATGACCCTGCAAGCTTATTCCTCCAATTTTTTCCACTATGAAAGCATCGAGATAGATGATAAATAATATAATGATCCAATTTAGATCATTGATCAAATATAGATGTATATTCATTTATATATGAAATGATATATATTTATAATACAAGAAGTTTGCCACTAATGTGGCAATTACAAATTCAACTTAGAACATTCCAAACAAGGTAAAAAAATCCCAAATTTCCTAAAGATGAATCCACTAGGCATGTGCTAATTTTCTTGATGATGATCACCGAAGTTGGCATAGAATAAAAATAAATTGATTATCTATAATAGTGTGTGCACCAATATTCTAATTGTAAGTCTCATTGAGATTCCTTGAAATTATGGATTTGAGGTGGCATGGTTGCGTGAATGTTTCTCTGTTAGAGGTTCATGTGAACTAGATGTCAATGTAGGATCAATGGAACATTGTATATTAGGTTTTATTCAAGCGGACCTAGGAAGGCACAATGAGAACAAGGAGAAGGAGTTGATTGTGCATGAAGGTTCAACCATGACAAGACATGATGATAACTAGGCACACACTTTATTATTGCATTCCAAGATTAAAAACTTTTCATAAACCAAAATCATTCTATATAGAGAAAATTTTAGGGGTTAAATTTCACCCATGAGCTAATTTTCTATATTTTTTCCAAAAAATATTTCACCAATTTTCTATTTTTTCTAAAATGATTCACCCAAGTTTTATAGGATAAAAGTATTTTACTGTAAAAATTGCCAAAAATTTCTAGAAACTACATAAAATCCTTAGAATTTTTTGTCATTTTAAGAATTAGTAAGATTTGTCAAGGTTTCTACACTTCAAGATAAGTATGGATCCTTAAAATTTTCCCTAGTTCTATTGCACAACTCATAAGAGCCATTAGAAGCATAGAAAAGGGCACAAATCACATCAAATGTGGAAGAAACAAGAGAAATGAAGGTAGATAAACTAGAGGAAAATGCACAATGTAGAAAAGCAAAGGCCAAGAAATATGACATAGTGGTTGCATGGAACAAGTTTATGAATATACGTGTAATGCATAAGGATATGATTCCATTTGAATCCCCACAAAGGGAAAGTGAGTGCAAAGTGAATCAAGTGACACACTAGTGCAAGTTAAAACTTCAGGGAAAAGAGCACTAATTGCAAATTGAACATGGTAAAATAGTGGTAAAATATTATGATGTTATAAATTATGACAACTTTAGCAAATCAATGATAGGATCTGGAGGAAGAGAGTTGGTTGAGTAATAAAATATTTAGGACCAACTACAACATAAGAGGTAAGTGTTGTAAATTTAATGATAGGATCTAGAGGAAGAGAGTTGGTTGAGTAATAAAATATTTAGGACCAACTACAACATAAGAGGTAAGTGTTGTAAATTTATTATTGATAGGAATAGTTTAGAGAATATGGTAGTTGCATAAATGATATAGAAGTTAAAATTAGCATGTCAAAACATCCATATCCATATAGATGATTTGATTTTCAAAAGGGATATGGGATCATCCATTCAAATAAGTTTATGGGGGTGTTTGACATAGGAGAGTATCAAGACTTATACTTGTATGATGTGTTAACTCCCAAAATGAAACCATTCTTTCGGTTGAATTTTGTAGTGGATATCATGGCTATTGGTAGCGTCCTCAAGTTACTTTTGAGTTTTTATAGCTGAGAAAAATTTTAGATTTTGGTTTGACTTAGAAATAATTTGGATTGTAAAGTCTTCTTTTTCAAAATTGTCATCTTTTACTTTCCACAGCTAACGTGTTTTCAAAGATTCATTGTGCGTTGTGGAAAGTGCCCACTTTCAACAGCTAAGGAGCTCTTTTCATCAGTTGACACGCTGTTGAAAGTGACAAATCTTAAAAGGTTTGACAATCAGTCGCGGGTGGTGTGTTGTGGAAAGTACACGCTTTCCACAGCTAAGAAGTGGTTTCAATTGATATGTCACGTTGTTGAAAGTAATGACTTTCCACAACTAAGGAGTATCTTCTACAAAGCGGTGCGCTGTGGAAAGTGCATACTTTCCGCAGCTAACAGGGGCTTACAAAGAGGCGCGCTGAGGAAAGTCAAGATTATCAACAGCTAACAGAGGCTCTACTCCCGGATTGGCAACATCAAATCAAATCTTTGGTTCCATATCAGACATTGTTCACAAAAGACCGTTTAGAGTTTTGAATTGCAAATGGAAAGGATGATACTTAAACTTGCAGGGCACTTTTCAATCCCTTCCCAAGCTCCAAATGMAGATCTGAAARCACCRTTGGAMAGWTYAGRWTYTSTAGATGTCGATCGACTATYTAAACATGCAAAACGGACTCTCCATGACTGAGAAATTYGATTTTGAAAAAATCTGCACTTTCACCAGCGCAAAAGGCAGAATTTTGACTAGTTAGYTGTGRAAAGTRGCKACTTTCAACAGCGCAKGAGCAGATTTTTCAGGCAAGTGCGYTGTTGAAAGMTGTCAAGGCCAGAATAGCCAAATTTTCACCCAGATCAAGAATTTTTGGGTTTAAATGGTTTGAATCCTTCTTCAATAAGCTGGTTATGAATTATCAAATCAAAATCTAAAGGCCATTCTTGGATATGAAATTCAAAAGGGCATTTTTTGACTAGATTTAGTGATTTTCAAGGGCAAAATGATAGGGATTTTTGGCACACATCATCAACTTCGAATTCCACTTTCAAAGGAGCAGATCAAGAGCCTTGGAAGGCTAGGCTACACTTCATCAACTTTCAACCAATGTTTGAAGACCAAAAGATAGAGGTTGACCTCATCTTGAGGATATCTCCTTATCTTTTGTGAATTAGTTTTGACTTTCTATTTTTAGATTATCAGATCCATTGTTTTAGGATCTAAAACTGATTGTAAGAGGCTATAAAGACAAATACATTTTGAGTTCTAGAGGTTCGATTTTGGATAGAGTAATTTGCTATTGTACTTAGACTTTTGATGTTAATACAGATCACAGGTTCCTTTCAATTTTGATGTCAGCTTTCCATCCTTCTTTCTGCACTATTATCTGTGTTGTCAAGCTTTGAATGGCTGTTATCCCATTGTTTAGCTCATAGCCTGATAATAGGTTTCTTGATTGTCTCTTAGACCCTACATTGTACTAGTTTAGTTACAATCTGTTCTTCACCCATTTTAAAGTTATCTGCTGATTAATCAATCTTTGAGAGCACTGTCTATTTGTTTATCATTTTCATGTTTGAATGCTATAAGTTGAATTGAGTTGTCCCATTGATCCGCATTTACAAAATACAAAAAACATTTATTTCTTAAGTTACCAAGCACCTTTGGTCTGCAACCACAAAGGGTTTCTTGGAGTGATAACATGATGTTCTAACCATAGTCGATTACAACTTATTGTTGAGAAGGTTATGGAAATATGATGAGTGTGATACATGATATAAGAAAGAACAACTACACCTTGGTAAAAATGGGAAGAAATTACAATAACTACCACGAAGGATGAAGAGACAAAAGATATATTACTATTGTTAGGAAAGAATATTTTGTTCATGGTGAAAGAAAACAAAGGATGTTAGGCCTTGTTAAAGGAAGTGGAGAAGCCTATAGATTGGAGCTTCCCATGAAAGTTAGAACATTGTTGATGAGTATAGTCATATACAATGTGAGGATTTTCTATATGTACTACTACTGAAGAGGCAAATAGCGCAATAGATTGACTTGATTCCAAATGCAAGTTTTTCAAACCAAGCAAAATAGAAAATGACTCCCATAGAGAGCGTGATGTTAAAGAGTCAAGTGGGTGAGATTTTCAAAAGGTACACTTTTGGTGCTTTTCACATTAGTGAAAGATGGATTGTGAAGGATATGTACATAGTTGCAAATGACAAATAAAATAATAATAAGTATAGATTTGCATTGCCAAGAATGGATGATGTGACCAATAGTTTAGTAGTACTAAATATTTTTTCAAAGAAAGGTACTCTAAAAATATTAATTGGAGAACATCACTTATAACCCAAGTAAATATTTGTTAGGATAAAATTGATTCAGTAAAAGTGTCAAATATATTTTAAGTAAATAAGTGGTTTTTGGGCCCATAGTATTTGTCTCTCATCGTTTTGGTAGCCCGTAGTTATGTCTGTGGATTGCATGTAACTAAGCCTTTAAAAGGCTTAGGATACTTCATTATATAATGTTTAATATTGTGTGTATTATAGTGTATGTGTAACGTGAGAGAGGATGGTAAAAAGGGGGAAAGGGATTGTAAAAAGGAGTGGAGGGGAAGTTATAACATGTGTGTTGTAGGTTGTATCCCTTTACTTCGCTAAAAGGAATACAAAAAGGACTGGAAATTTCTCCATGGATGTACCCCACATTGGGCGTCCACATTGGGTGAACCATGCATATGTTTTGTCCCTTGTGTATTATGTTTTCCATATTTTATTTCTGCATTATTTTAATTTTAATTTCTTTATGATTTATTTCCTAGCAATTGGTATCAGAGCAGAAGGTTTGTTTGGCTAATAAACTTGTAGGAAAAAAGGGTTCCTAGTTTGAGTGGGAGCAATGGAAAAAGAAGGAAAGTTTATGGTCGAGAAGTTTCATTTCCAAAACCACTAGCTATGGAAGATTCAAATGGAAGACTATTTGTATCAAAACAATATGTTCTTACCATTGGCAAAAATAGCAAATAAGTTGGTGAGTATGAAAGACAAAGAATGGGATACTCTTGACAGAAAGGCACTAGGAAAAATACAGTTGTGTTTGGCACCATCGGTGGCCTTCAACATTTCAAAAGAAAATACAATGGAAGATCTTATGAAGGCATTGGCTAGACTGCATGAAAAACCCTCAACCTCCAACCATGAAGATCTTATGAAGAATTTATTTAATATGAAGATGTCAGAAGGTGGTTATTGATCCGGCTTTTATGAGCAGAATGAAATGACTACAGATTATTAACAGGTGCTTAACACAAAATAACAAAGATACAGTAAAAATGGTTTTCTATTCAATAAGGAAATAAGCCGAAACTGTAAAATGTTGCGGAAACAAGCTTGCTCAAATGGTGGCGGCTTATCTCTGAGAAGAGACGTGACAGTTGCGCTCATTTGCAAGAATATGATTACAATGAGGCTCTGAAGGAATTTTTACAATAAAAAAGAATGCCAAAACCCATAGACATCCAAAAACCTAACCCTAGGAGATGAAGTGCCAAAAGTCATGTGGGCCCCGTTTGGGAAAGTTAGTACATCAACTTCACGGGGTCGTAACTTTTGCATACAATCTATGTTTTAGGAGTATGATAGCCCATTGGAAAAGTATCGTCGAGGAGATTCATTTTGGGGGATCAATCATGCCTTTGGATATCATTGAGAAGCTCAATCCCATAAAACCTTCATTTTGGCCCTCAAAATGGCCCCTGAAGTTAAAACTGCTAAAAATAGTAAATTGCCAAAATTGTCAGAAAATTGTTTTGAGCCAGTTGGAAGAGATGGGTGGCCACCGATATCCACCTGGATCAATCCTCCCTCCTTAGGAAGAAATGGTATCCATTGCATTGAGTTCCCCTATCAGATGATGGAATTTCTGTTGAATTTGGCCCCGGGTGAGCCACTTGCCCTGGTACAGGAGCTGCCCTGCTTTGACAACTCGATAAATTTGGATCCTTTGTTGTCAAGTGCCCTTGATCTGTGTGTCCACAATAAGATCGTTGGATTCCTATTGTAAGTAGTCAGGGTTGATCTATGTTGGTTTTAGCTGCTCTGCTACGTCTGAGGTGTCCAATAATGGTGGGAAATAAGGGTGAAGGAGATCCACGTTGAAAACTGGGTGCAGGCCAAGGAAAGGAGGAATTTTGAGCTCAAAATAATTATCCCCCATGACCTCGATGATTGTGTACGGCCCATAATGGAGTGGACGAAGCTTCCAACGGGGTCCTATAAAGAATTCTTTATGCAAGTGCAAGCAAACTTTGTTTCCCACCTAAAACTTATGTGGCATCGGATGTTGATCATGGCGCTACTTGTACTTGTCATTGGACTTTTGTAGGATATCCTGAACCTCTTGGTGGATGTGCTAGATCCACTCAATGAACTAGGTGGATTTTTCATCTTTAGTTGGAGCAGGAGATGAGTTGGTCGAGGTCACCGCAAGGGGAAGTGAAACATCTATGGGACCCAATGGTTGGAATCCCAACCCCACCTAAAAGGGGTTGTGACCAATTGAGCTATGCAGGGCTCAGTTGTAGCTATGTTGGACATAGGGAAGGCTCTCATCCCATGTGTGAGGGTTCTTTTAATTATACATGCGAAGGATATGCACAATCATTCGATTGACGACCTCAGTTTGGCCATCTGTCTGGGGGTGGAAGGTTGTGGATTTGGTGAGCTTGGTGTCCAGCAGTGACCAGAGGCTCAACCAGAATGTGCTGCGAAATCGATTGTCCCAATCTGAGACAATGGTTTGTGGGATTCCAAAATGTACCTAGACTCATTCAAAGAAGATCTTAGCAATGGCCTCTTTTGTGATGTTCTTCTTGTAGGCAACCAGAATCGCCATCATAGAAAAGCGATCAACAACCACAAAAACACAACCATTTCCCCATTTCCCCGATCAACAAACATAGCCATAGATGGATTCCCATGGCCTGTCAGGAGTAGGAAGAGGGGTGTACATGCCCTATTTCTTAGTGTTTAGTTTGGCAATAGTGCAGGAAGTGCAGGACTTGATATACTTTTTGACCTCCTGTCGAAGTTTCATCCAGTAGAAATGTTTCTATAGCATCGCCACTGTCTTTTCGATGCCGAAGTTTCCTTCCACCCAACTGTAGTGGGCTTCCCAGATTATCTTTGCTAGCTCGCTTGATGGAACATAGATATGGCCCAGACAACACATCAACCCATCCTGAAGATGAAAATTATCGACAACTACGTTTGCACCCAACATTTGGTAAGTGGTGGCAAATTTCGGGTCTGTCTCATAGAGTTGGGGCCATCTAGAGGTCTCATGGATGCATGAGTCTAGCACCATGGTGAGTGCCATGACTGGCAGTTTTCTGAGGCAATCAGCGACGCAATTGGTGCTTCCTGTTTTATACTTGATGTGGACCACTTTTGATGGCGATCATTTTGCAATTTTCCTTGTGTCTGCATGAACTGTAGTGGCTTATGATCACTGTGGATGATTGTTGCCTTCCAAAGAATGTAATGTCTCCACTGGCGACAGGATTTCACAATGCAGTACATTTCTTTGTCATAAGTAGGGTACTTACGAACAACATCTGATAGTGTCTCACTATGATAGGCCACAGGGTGGTTGTGCTGAGTGAGAATAGTGCCCACCGCATAGTCTGAAGCATCTATCTTGATCTCAAAGGGTTGATGCAGGTCTGGTAGTGAAAGTGTTGGGGTTGAGCACAAGCGCTGCTTCAAATCATTGAACGCTTGTTGTTGGGACCAACCCCACGCAAATTTTTCCTTACCACCACCCTTGGTTATTTGGCTAAGGGCCCATGCAATATGGGATAATCCCAACATGAACCTGTGATAGAAATTGGCAAGGTCAAAGAAGCTCCGAAGCTCAGTGAGTGTGGTTGGGGCTGGCCAGTCATGGATGACTTGGATCTTGGTTGGATCCACATGTACACCATGCTGATCAATTATATAGCCCAAGTAATGGACCATGCCCATGTTGAAGAAGCATTTTTCCAAGCTGGCATATAGCTTGTGTTGTTGCAAGGTGTGCAGAACCTGTTGAATATGCTGCAAGTGTTTGGCCCAAGTCTTGTTGTAAATGAGAATGTCATCCAGATACACCACTACAAAAGTATTGGTGAATGGTCTCAAGATATCTTCCATCATCCTCATGAAAGTGGTTGGAGCATTTGTCAAACCAAAGGGCATGACCAACCATTCAAAAAGGCCTTCCTTTGACTTGAAGACGGTTTTCCATACATCTGTTTGTTCTATCGGGACCTGGTGGTAGCCAGACTTCAGATCAATCTTACTGAAGTATTTGTCCCCTTTGAGTTGATCAAGGAGGTCGTCGATTTAGGGAATCGGGTACCGATTTCTCACTGTGATTTTATTCAGAGCCCAGTAATCAATGGAGAGTCGTCAGGTTCCATCTTTCTTTTGTACCAGCAGGATTGGGCTCCTGCAAGGTGATGAATTGGGACAGATGTGCCTCTTGTGGAGCAGTTCTTGGATCTGTTGCTTGATCACCTAATTATCTAAAAGAAAGTGACGATAGACTGGCCCATTGGACATCGGTGCATAGGGGGTCAAATCGATAGGGTGCTTGACCTAGCAGTGCAAAGGTACCCCAGTATGTGAGGAGAAGATATCTGAGTATTCTTCCATGACCTTATCTACTTGCTTTTGCTATGTGGAGAGGTCGGCTACAGAGACCCTGGATGTGGTTGTGATCTTTTTCTTATTCTGAGAGCGAATCATGAAGAAGACAAACTTCCCCATCTGAGAGATGACCTTCCTGCATTGCTTAGTAGAGATCAAGGAAATAACACTAGGTGGGAATGCCTTGGGTATCCTATACAATTTCCTATTAAAAGTAATAATAACACTACGAGGCCTAGACTCATATACAACATGACATTTCCATAAATAAGGTTGGCCCAAAATAAAATCAAAAACTTCGAGAGGAGAAACATCACACATACCTCATCTTTGAAGGGATTGATGTCGTATGATAGTCAACACTGTTGGTTGACGCATAGATCGCTTCCTTAGAGGAGCCATCCAATGGTGTAGGGTTGTGGGTGCAGTGTTGTCGGCAGGGCCAGACACTTAACAACCTTTTCTAAGATGAGGTTCTTTTGGCTACCACTATCCATGATGAAGTGCAGCGAGGTGCCTTTTACCCACATCTGTGAATGGAAGAGGCGTTCTCCTTCTTCTGGCTCATCTGTTTCACCAGGCTGGAGCTTGGTGATAGCAACGATGGCACTGGGTTCCGCGTCAATGATCCATATTCCCATTTCTAGTTATAGCTTAGAGTCTGAACCCACATCTGAGTCATAGGCTTTCACTTTGGCCACCAACGACCGCTTTGAGCGGTAGTCAACAGTGTTATGCCAAGGGATCTTATGGAAGTCTCACCACTTCCTAGTATCTTTCTTTGTCTTTCTGGTGTCCTTCTTTGCTTGCGGCTTGGACTAGTTGTCATGATACTGTTCATCTTTTCTCTGTCCTTTGTTCTGTGGGTTGGGGCTGCCCTTTCCTGGTTTTTGTTGTGAGGGGTTCCCAAGCCCAAATTGTCACGTCTTTTGTTTGAGATTCTGCTTGATTTTGACGACATATCGGTAGGCTATGCCCAAGGATGAGATGTCCAAAAATTCCATTTCGGTCTGGATGTATCTATGTAGATCATCGTGATACTTGAGCACCAGATGTCGTTCTGAATCTTTGATACCCAGATTGGTGCGCAAGGTATGAAATATATTCGTGAAATCTAGCACTGCTTGGTCTCTTTCTTTCCGCAGTGTGGTCCATTTGGTATACAAGTCATCATAACTTACGACAAGGTAGTATTGTTCCTTAATAACATCCCTGAAGGAATCCCAGGTGGCCATGACTATAAATAATGAGGGTTCCTCTATTTCCTTTTTCTCACAAAAATTTTCCCACCAATCTTTGACATGGGGAACGACTTTGAGGAGCGCAAAATTAATCTTTTCTCTATTCGAAAAGTTATGGACAGAAAAATACCCTTCTAGTAGGTTCAACCACTTGTCTACAGCATCTACGTCTATCTGACCTTCAAATATAGAAATATCGAAGTTTATTTGTACCTTGAAGGGGGTCGCGCCTCCGCTCAAAGAAGATGTGTCGCCTGTTGGGAGTCGTCGAAGGATTAGTGCGAAACTATCCATCATCTCGTTCCTTTGTTGTGTGAGGGATTCCTCAATCAACAGTTTGAAAGGATCTCCTGTCTCGTCATCTTTCTTTTCTCCTACCATGAGAGGTTGCTTGGGTGTGTGAGAGATTTTGTCCTCAAGAGAAACAACCTCGAGATCCAACTCTTTGTACTCTGACCTCGTTGGGGACATGCATTAAGACGACAAGGAGCCGACCGCTCTGATACCAATGATCTGGATTTTATGAGCAAAATGAAACGACTGCAGATTATTAACAGGTGCTTAACACAAAATAACAAAGATACAGTAAAATTGGTTTTCTATTCAATAAGGAAATAAGCTGAAACTGTAAAATGCAGCGGAAACAAGCTTGCTCAAATGGTGGCAGCTTATCTATGAGAAGAGATGTGATGGTTGCGCTCATTCGCAAGAAGATGATTACAATGAGGCTCTGAAGGCCTTTTTACAATAAAAAGGAATTCCAAAAACACTAGACACCCAAAAACCTAAACCTAGGAGATGAAGCACCAAAAGTCATGTGGGCCCCGTTTGGGAAAGTTAGTACATCAACTTCCCGAGGTCGTAAATTTTGCATATGATATCTGTTTTAGGCGTATGATAGCATGTTGGAAAGGTATTGTTGAGGAGATTCATTTTGGGGGCTCAACATTGCCATAAATTATTTTTGATAAGCTCAATTATTATTGATAAGCTCAATTCTGAAAAACCTCCATTTAGGCCCTCAAAATGGCCCCGTAAGTTAAAACTACTAAAAATAGTAAATTGCCAAAATTGTCAGAAAACTGTTTTGAGCCAGTTGGAAGAGGTGGGTGGCCACTGATATCCACCTGGATCAGGTATTTTTTTGATCATTTAAATGAGTTTAACACAGTCACAAATCAATTAAGTTATCTACTAGTAAACTTTGATGATGAGGTTAGGGATATTTTAATATTGTTCTCATTGCCAGAAAGTTGGATTATCTTGGTCATGGTTGTGAGTAATTGTATCCTTGGCTCAAATAATTTAAAGTTCAATGATGTTGTTGATGTTATCCTTTGTGAGGAAATGTGACATAAAAGAATAAGTGAGACATCAGGTAATGCTTTGACAATGGAAAACAGGGGAAGACAAAGGGAGAGAGGAAACAGTCCAGGGAATCATGGAAAGTATTAGAAGTGAAGATCCAAATCTAGAGGGATACTAGAATTTTTTCATTGCGGGAAGAAAGGAAACATGAAGGAAGACTATTGGTTTCTAAACAAAAAACAAGGAGATGGACAATAGGAGAAAAATCAGGAAGCAAATGTAACAGGTGATGTGTTGCAATATTCGTTGATCCTTTCATTAGATAATATGGTTGATTCTTGGGTATTAGACTCAGGGGCTTCATTTTGTAATACCCCTAGGTCAAACCCCAATTGTAATGTACATATAGGCTGGTGAGCCAAGATACTTTGGGTTAGAGTGCCTTTGTATATATGTTTTGAGGTCAGAGAGCCTGTGTGATTAGGCTGGAGATCCTAGATGCTAAAAGGTCGATGATCCTAACATTGTAAAATGTAATCACACTTGGATATTAATAAAAATACATCATTGTTGCACACCAAATAGACAAAAGAGATGGGGGGGACTCCATTAGAAGGGAAAGGGGGGATAATGTAATTCCCATAGGCCAAACCCCAATTATAATGTACATATAGGCTTGTGAGCCGGGATACTTTGGGCCAGAGTGCCTTTGTATATATGCTTTGAGGTTAGAGTGCCTGTGTGATTAGGATAGAAAGCCTAGATGTTAAAAGGCCATCAAGCCTAACATTGTAAAATGTAATCACACTTGGATATTAATAAAAATACATCACTAATGCAAACCAACCAAATGAGAGAGATGGGGGGGAAATCCATTAGAAGGGAAAGGGGGGATAAGAGTTTAGGAAAGGGGGATTAAGACAAGGAAATGTTTTTATAATATTCCCTAAATTCTAAGTTGTGGGATATGATTTTTATCCTAATTTCCTAAGAGTAAGGAACGAGTCACCAAGTGGAGCTCATGTAGTTCCTAGCTTGATAAGTGTTAAGTTAAGGGAATGCAAATATATTTTGGAGAACTTAGTGTAATGGGGATCTTTCCATTCATTATTACCATCATTCTCTCATGTTCACTTTTTCATCTACCTTCCATACTTGTACTATGGATCTGTTTGGAGGAGTAACCTGAATAAGTGAGTTGTTGAAGAAGCGGGTTTTCAGGCCCATAAGCATTTCTCTCTGAGTGACAGAATTACTGGGAATTGATTTCCCAAGGTTTCAATCTACATCTACAGGGATTTGAGACTTCCTAGCCAACATGTTGTTGAAGCCTCGAAAAGGAAGTGGGGCAACCGAAGGACTGTTGAGCGGAGAAGGGGAAGACTTCCTGGGGTGGTACAGGCATGTGGGGAATGAGGGACTGTAGGTTTTTTTTCTTGAGTTAGCACCCGAGTCTATGTCTTTATGGTTGTTGACAAACCTTAACCTGTCTTAGGAATCCTTTTCCCTAATGGAGTTTTATCCCTAACTCGGGGGTGACCTGCTATTAAGCGTTTATGAGCAACAGAGTCTACGACTGAGAGGAACATCTAAGGTTTGCACACAGTTGGTGAATTTGCAGAAAAATATAAGTTTCTTATGTGTATTTTATTTAATTACTCTGTGATTAAATGTATATTCCATTATGGGTTTTTCCTGTATTATTATGCATGCTTATTTTTATTATGGGTTGTATAATTCTATGCATATGTAGAGAAATTTTGTATTTAAATTAATGGTATCAGAGTTGGTAATTTTGTGAGGCATTTCCCAGCTTGGGGTTGGGAATGCTACTATGTGGTATCAGAGAAAACTTTGTGAGTTTGTTGTAATGGGGATGTTACAATGTGGTAACGGGACTCAGCTAGGTAGTTGGGTATGCTACACATGTCATGCCACACCCCAAAGGAAATATTTTCAAGATTATGTTCAAGGTGATTTTGGACAGGTTTATTTGGCTGATGACAAACCATGCAAAATTGTTGGAAAGGGTAAGATACAAATAAAATTGCATAATGGAAACCAATGGTTTATTAAAGAGGTGAAGCACATTCTATAATTGAAAAGAAATATAATTTTAGCAGGGAAGTTGGATAATGCAGGTTGTGTAGTTACATTTACGAGAAATTAGTGGAAGGTCACTAAAGGATCATTATTCATAGCAAAAGAAGAGAAGGTAGGTATGTTATATTTATGTATTGGCAATGGTGATTCTTCTATTTATTTAGTTTCAAAAGGAGCAGATACAACCTTATGGCATCGTAGGCTTGGGCACATGAGTTAGAAGAGGATGTAAATTCCCCACTCTTGGAAGTTGTTGCTAGATTTGAAGAAAGTTGATTTGGATTTCTGTGAGAATTGTGTTTATGAAAAATAGAAGAGAGTTATATTCCTCAGAGTTGGGAAGAAAAAGAAGAGTAAAAATATAGAACTTGTGCATACAAATGTATGGGGACCATCTCAGGTATCATCCCTTGGTGGCACTTATTATTATGTTACTTTTATTGATGATGCAACTAGGAAAACTTAGGTTTATTCCATTAAAAAAATGTTGATGTTTTTTATACCTTTAATAAATGGAAATCTTTGGTTGAGAATGAGACAAGAAATAAGTTGAAGTGTCTCAGATCAGATAATGGAGGTGAATATTGCAGCAAAGAGTTTGATAGTTATTGTTCATACCATGGGATTCATAGAGAGAGGACAGTTCTAGGAACACCACGAGAAAATGGTGTGTTAGAAAGGATGAACATGACAATCATGGAGCGTGCAAGGAGTAAGAGATTGCATGCAGGATTTCCCTTACAGTTTTCGGAAGAAGTTTTGGACACTACTATTTACTTGATAAATAGAGGACCTTCAAGTTCCTTGGATGGTGGCATTCCAATGGAGGCACAGACAGGAAACAAGGTAAACTACTCAGAAGAAGTTCAGTTGTGAAGCTAAAATTTTCCATATTGATAAATAAAATAGAACAAATCTTGAGGTAAAACCCAAGAAGTGTACTTTTATTGGATATGGATTTAATGATTTTGATTAGCGCTTATGGGATTATAAAAATCAAAAAATCATTAGGAGTGTAAATGTGGTATTCAATGAGAAGGTCATGTACAAATATCGGTTACAAGCAAAGAAAGAGAAAAAGGAAAACACATCACACATAATTCTTGATGATATTAGAGAAAATGAAATCCCAGAGGTGCCAAAAAATCAAAATGTTCAAGAAAAACAATAGTAGAAGGAACCTCAAACTCTTGCAAGAATATCTACTAGTATAAGTAAACCCACTCGATGATACTCTCCTTCAATGTATTAGTATTGTTGATTGATCTTGGTGAACCAGAAGGATATGAAGAGGCAATGTAGATAGAAAATAGAAATAAGTGGGAGCAAGGCATGAAAGACGAGATGGACTCTTTGGTACATAACCAGACTTGGTATTTGGTTACATTTCTTGCATGTAAAATATCATTGCAGAATAAATGGGTTTAAAGGTTGAAGGAAGAAGATCAAGGAAAAAAGAGGTACAATGCCAAACTTGTTGTAAAGGGGCTTGCACAGAAGAAAGGTATATATTTTGATGAATTGGTTTCTCCTATTGCTAAAATGACTTCAATTAGAACTATTTTAAGTATAGTGGAAGTGGAATATTTGCATCTTGAACAATTGGATGTAAAGACATATTTTCTCCATGAGCATTTGGAGGAATATATTTATATGCAGCAGCCACAGGGGTAAGTGGTCAAAGGGACATAGAAATTGGTATGCAAGTTGAAGAAGAGATTGTATGGCCTAAATCAAGCTCCAAGGTAGTGGTATTGGCATTTTTATGGAAGAACAAGGTTATAGTGTATGTCACTCTGACCATTGTGTTTATTTTAAGAGACTAGATAATGGTAGCTATATTATATTGCTATTGTATGTAGATGACATGCTTATTGCAAGGTCTAACATGTGATATATCAATGTGGTCAAAATAAAATTATCTAATTCATATGCGATGAAGGATTTGGGTGCTACAAAATAAATCCTTCATATGTGAATAACAAGAGATGGGAAAATTTGCAAATTAACATTGTCTCGAGGTGTGTACATAGAGAAGGTGTTGGAAAGGTTTCAAATGCACAATGCAAAACCAATTAGTACACCTTTGGCTAGCCATTTCAAATTGACTAAGGAGATGTTTCCCAAGACACGGGAGGAGATAGGCTACATGTCTACAGTTATGTACTCATGAACATTCGGTATCTTGATGTATGTGATGGTGTGTACGAGGCCAAATATTGCACATGTTGTGGGAGTTGTGAGTAGGTATATGAACAATCTAGGTAAAGAGAATTTGAAGGAATTAAAGTGGATTCTTAGGTATTTGAGAGGTACTACTCCTCATGCATTATGTTTTGGAGGTTCAAAAACTATTGTACAAGGATCTGTTGACTCAGATATGGCAAGTGATATATATAACAGGAGGAGCACCATGGGGTATGTTTTTTTTATAGGTGGAACACCAATAAGTTGGATTTCAAAATTGCAGAAGGTTGTTGCACTTTCAACAATGGAAGCAGCGTATGTTGTTACTACAAAGGAGCTAGTAAATAGATGATTTTTCTACAGAGGTTTATGGAGGAATTAGGAAAGAAGCGGGAGAATAGTAGGTTGTACAATGAAAACCAAAGTGTCATTCATCTTGCAAACAACTTAGCCTTCCATTCTTATAAAAAACATATACAACTTAGATACAATTTCATATGATCAGTTTTGGAAAATGGACAGTGAAGCTAGAGAATATACACACTAGATAGAATCTTGCAGCCATGCTAACAAAGGTAGTAACAAGGGACAAATTGATTTCCTGCTCAGTTTCAGTTGGTATTTAAGCATGAAGGTGAAGATGAGAAATTTTCCAGTTCTAAAGTTGAAGCATAGTCCAGTGGATGCATAAGCTATGGAGTTTTTGTGATCAGTCTTGAAGTGGGAGATTGTTGGTTGTGGAGCTTGATTATTTTCTTGATTCAATGGATTGTTAAACAAATTTTTGCATGTAAATGGGCATACGACTTTAAGACCTGGTTAGGCATGTGTACCCCTAGTAAATTACCAGTAAAGTCTAAGATGTAGGCCTAGGTGGAAAAAGGGGGGAGCATGTGGGATTCCTAGATACCTTGATTATAGACTTTGATGGAGGTGAGTGGTGAAGTCTCACTTGGCGAATTTGGTTGGATTTGGTCAAGGGAAACCCCAAGTCGAGTTTAAAGGGGGGATTGTTAGGATAAGCTTGACTCAGTAAAATAGTCAAATCTATTTGAAGTAAATAAGTGTTTCAGTAAAAGATTCAAATCTATTTTAAGTAAATAAGCGGTTCAGTAAAAAAGTCAAATATATTTTAAGTAAATAAATGGTTTGGTAAAAGAGTCAAATATATTTTAAGTAAACAAGTGATTTTTGGGCCCATGGTATTGGTGACCCATGGTATTTGATGGTTTTGGTAGCCCTTAGTTTTATGCATGTGGAATACATGTAACTAAGTCTATAAAATTCTTAGAATACTTCATTATATTGTGTGTAATATAGTGTTTATTATAGTGTGCTTGTATTGTGAGAGATACTTCATTATTTTGTGTGTAATATAGTGTTTATTATAGTGTGCTTGTATTATGAGAGAGAACCATAAAAAGGTTACTTGGCTCGAAGGAATAAAAGGACTCAAAGGTTATTGGGTGAACCAAGTATATGTTTTGTAGCTTGTGTATTTTTCTTTCCATATTTTATTTCCACATTATTTCAATTTTAATTGCTTCTTGATTTATTTCCTAACAAATATTACAACTGTAACCATATCCAAAAATGACAAAAAATAATTAAAGGGAGTGAACTAGGCTATCATCAACTTGGTGGTAGTTTCCTTGAATTGTCATGAAGGAGATTAGGGACTATTGATTGTTGATCCACTTTCCTTAAACTTGTGGTTGTTTCCTTGAATTACCATTAAGCTTGTCAGTTATTTCCTTGAATCATCAAATTGGCTAGGCATCATTGATCCAATTATCCTCAACTTTGTGGTTGTTTCCTTGAATTATCATTACCATCAACTTTGTGGTTGTTTCCTTGAATTATCATTACCATCAACTTTGTGGTTGTTTCCTTGAATTACCATCAAAGAGGTTGTTTCCTTCAATTACAATGAAAGAGGTTAGGCATTACTAATCTAAATACCATCAACTTAATGGTTGTTTCCTTGAATTTAGGTTTTATTGATCTAATTACATCAACTTGATACAATTGTTTCCTGGTTTACCATCAAAGAGGTTGTTTTCTTGAATTACCATCAAGGAGGTTAGACATTATTGATACAATTACCATCAACTTGATAGTTGTTTCCTTGAGTTACTATGAAGGAGGTTAGTCATCGATGATCCCATTAACATCAACTTGGTGGTTGTTTCCTTGAACAAACATTTACTTAGTTACACATCATTGAGCCAATTACCATTAACTCGATGCTTGCTTTCATAAAAAAAAAAAAGATAGACATTACTAATCAAATTACCATCAATTTGAAACTAAGTATTACTAATCAAATTACCAAAAACTACTTATCATTGTTGATCTCTTCATTAAACATTACTAACCAAATTACCATGAACTTAATAATTATTTCTTTAAATTATCATCAATTTAATAATTATTTCTTTAAATTAATGATCATTTCTTTAAATTACCTTATTATTATTTGTTTTTTTCTAAAAAGTTAAAAATCACTCATCTTTTTTTCTACCATAAAAAGAAAGTTAGAAATAGCTCACCTAATTAATTGTTTACTTCAATTACCATCATGAAAGATAAAAATCACTCATTTTTTTTCTACCATAACAAGAAAGTTAGAAATCGCTCACCTAATTAATTGTTTACTTCAATTACCATCATGAAAGTTAAAAATCACTCATTTTTTTTCTACCATAAAAAGAAAGTTAGAAATCGCTCGCCTAATTAATTGTTTCCTTCAATTACCATCATGAAAGTTGGAAGTCGCTCACCTAATTAATTGTTTCAATTACCATCATGAAAGTTAAAAATTGCTCACTTAATTAATTGTTTCCTTCAATTATCATCATGAAAGTTAATTACCCAATTTTGTTTCCCTTAATTACCATGAGCTTAGGCGTGAATTACCGTCAAGGACGTTAGACCTCTGCTTACAATACACATGGTGGTGGTTGTTTCCTTTTAAGGAAATGGTTCCAATTTTGTATTTATAAAAAACCTGCAAATCCAATTGCTTTATTTATACAAAAACTCTATATATAGAGAGAGCGCTTATATATATAAAACCTCCAAATACGTATAACGGAGTCACGCAATTGATCCACTGAAACCGCCGATGACATCGCCTGTGTTGAGAGTGAAATCCGAGATGGTTGGGGCAAACTCCTCACCCTCTACTACTACAGCTTCAGCACGGCTCAACTGACGAAGTTCTAATGAAATAAACTCCTCCTTACAGGAACTGCATGTTGAAGAAATTATGAATAGTTGAATATATGATACGAAACTTCATAGAAAATAAGAAAGAAGTCGATTACTGTTGCGGATCGTTAAAGAGATGAGGGAGCAATCGCGGTGAAGGAACTGCGATTAATGGCAAAACCTTCAGCAGCGTGAGTCCGAACTTTTCAGTCATGTCCAAGTTCTCTGGTGTGATGCCATCTGGGAGAGACCAGTTGAAGGCATGGAGGAGAGAGGCTGTGACCAGATGGACCATCCTATGAGCCAAGGGAAGCCCAGGGCAAATCCTCCTTCCTGCTCCAAATGGAATCAGTTCAAAGTTTTGGCCCTTGTATTCTATCTCAGACTCCAGAAATCTCTCAGGCTTGAACTCTAACGGCTCATTCCAGCTGTTTGGGTCTCTTGCTATTGCCCATGCGTTTACCAGCACCTTAGTGTTCTTGGGTATCGTGTATCCTGCCACTTCACAGCTGCTCTCTGCTCTGTGAGGGATCATCAGAGGCGTTGGCGGGTGCAAACGAAGAACTTCTCTCACCAGAGCGTGAAGATAAGGCAGGCGATCGATGTCACTTTCCTCAAATCTTCTGTCGTTCCCGATTACTTCGTCTAATTCTGCCTGAGCTTTCTTCATTATCCGAGGATT
>ML811327.1:106239-119613 GCA_009831015.1 Picea engelmannii
TGTTCTTAAGGTTTAGTCTAAAGTTTTGGTTGAAATTTTTAATATGTTTTAAGGTTTAGTCTAAAGTTTTGGTTGAAATTTTTAATGAGAAATTATATATATATATATATATATATATATATATTTTAAACTTAATTTGGAAGGATCGGTGTTCTAATTATATTATGGATATATAACTAAACCAATTTCAAATTGTATTCTTGAATAAAAGGATTGTGTGTTTTTATAACTTGCAATGTAAATTGACAGAATTTAATTGTTATCAAAACATTTAGTATCATATTATGTAATTGTAAATTTGAAGAGTTTTGACTATGGATATCATATTATATAATTGTAAAATTGTAAACTTGAAAAGGTTTGATTATGGAAGATTATTGTGATAATATTGTTTGATATGAAAACTTTATGTAGATAAATAAAATTATTGAACCTCTTGGTGGAATCATATTTTTTATAATTTTGATATTTATGTGTGCAACTTTAAGTAAAGTGGAAAAAGATAATTGCACAACCTTGTGCAATTGACAAACCTCCCTAGCAATCTTGTGTGAAGATTGTGTTACTCAATTCACAACCTTACTAATGTAAATTAAGTTGACAATGATGAACTATGGTGTAAACATATGAAAATGTGTAAATAAGTTATTTACTTGATGTTAATTGATTATTTAGGCTTGTAGTTTAAAAGATAAAAAAAAAATGACAAGAACTCGGATAACTTAGACATGTGTTACACATTCAACATTGCACTTATTTATTTACTTACTTATTTATTGAACATTTACTATTTAAATACTAAACTTTAGTAGACATTAAAAATTTACTAAGCTTTACTTCACATTGAACAATTTACCTTCTTGCATATTTTTACAAAGTTTTATCCTAAATGTTTATAGTCTAAACACTTTACATTGCTTCCCACATATGCTAACCTTCCCATTGAACATTTCACTTATTTGCTTCTAGCATATGCTAACCTCCCCATTGAACATTTCACTTACTTAGTAAGCTTTACTTTACATTGAATACTCTGCATTTTTGCTTGTTTTTAACAAAGTCTTATGCTAAATGTTTTTTAGTGAACAATACTAAATGTTTTTACTTGTTTTTATTTGTTCTCATTGCATAAACATTAATGTTATTCTTCTTTATTATATGTATTATTGAATTATTATCTTTTGACAAAAACTATTCATTACTTGTGCATTTAGTTATATTAAGTTTTATTGTTCAACATATATTTCCCAACTAATTAGGCAGGGACTAAGTTGCCATGCAACCCTTGTTTTATGATGTGTGATGTTTTCATTAATTTGAATAGATGTCAACTAAGAAAACGTTTTGAACGGTTTGTTGTATGGCATAAAGTTTTTGTTGTTGAGGTTTACTTTCACAACCACATTGTAGGATCATTTCATAACACAAAAACATGACACCAACATTGCTTTTATCATGGATCTATAGTCTGTTCAGAATATTTTGTTGCGACTTGGAGTACCCAAGTTGTTTTGGCATTTGTGGTTGTGTGGCATTGTCTTGCTTCAATCATAGTAGCTTGGCCAACCTACACTGACTACAACCAAACTATGCCTTTTCATCTAAAGTCTACCCATAACTTCGCCTTAGGCTACAACAAGTTAGATATACCAAATTGTGCTCATCTTAATCTATCCAACAAGCACACTAGGCACACATCCAACCATGGCCTCAAACGTTCCTGAACAATACTTATACTTAGCCTAATTTAACACTTAGACAATCATAAGCATACATGGAATAACATTCAAACATATAGAACATATGCACAAGTACTCAACATGTTATGTGGACAGGCGTCACTCAAGTCAAGTAAATAACACTCTTACTTGTATACCTTCGTAGACTTTACCAGTCAAATCACTGGGCAAAGGGGGGTCCCTTGTCCCACAAACAAGGGGGTCTCATACACCAATTTGGTGTGTTGGCTTGGCCGTGACCTTAAAAATAGATTATTATTATTATTATTATTATATAAGAATGTTACAATGTTACAAAGAGGGGAGCTTGGTCACTGCCTACAACTCAATTACAACAATACAATGAAATAAGGAAAACTACCTTCCGCAAGACTGCCCAACACTTCATACAAGCCAACCCATGAAACATCCATAGGCTTGCCTCCTACATGTCCTATCTTTGTTTTGGTCACTTAGCCAACTTAGTCGACCTATAAAGCCAACCCTAGACAAGACAATCACAGATATCTAGATGACTCCCTCTTGTCTCCCCTTCTTGGTGATATCTTAGTTAATGATGCACCAACTTACTTGTATGATTCTTTCCTTTCACTTGGCAAGTCATGTTGGATGAAGTGGGCCCAAGTCACCTCATGTCAACTTGTTCTAGCGAATTGATTCGTCATGTCGAGTTCATGTCCAAGTCGTCTCGAGCCCACGATTCACCCATCTACCCAAGTCATCCATGCCTAGGTTGCCACATTCACCAAACCATCTCAAGCACGCCAAGGTCATCCGTTCATCCATAACTTCACCCACGCCCATGTGCACCCAAGGCACTTAATGAACATATTCTTAATGGATGTGTGCCCAAGTGAGTATGCCTAGTGAGTGTGGTGCATGATTACAATCCACGACATCTTGTTCCTGAAGGCACATCAACCATCCATCGAAACCCCCAAGTGTAGAATGACTAACTTGGTCAATTTGTACAAGTCTTGGCACTCCAAATCTTGAAGCCTCTAGCCAAGTTGTTTTCAATGCACCACATGTCCGCAGACAAGACTACTTGGTGCAACCTTCCTTTATGTCTAGATAAATCCACCAAAATGGTTAGGTGTGTCCAACCTATCTATGTCTATGAAGCGTGTTGTATGTCTGTAAACACACTCAACGTTGTCTGCAATGAGGCACCTTGTCAGTTTGCCGATGAACCCAATCCCAATTGTTCGCACTTCATCGCACACTTTTCCAATGAGCCAAAACATTCTTCTATCACGCGCCTTACCAAGGAGCCAAAAAGTCTTTCGTCGCACACCTCGCCAATAAGCCAAAGCAACTTAGCCATCCATAATAACCATCTGCATCATAGTAACAACAATGTCCGACACCACTCTAAGTGAAAATCTTACAGCCTCCATCTATTATGAATGCATATTGCTTACCTACCCTCCACCACACATATTCTACTTACCTACCCTCCACCACACAACCTCGTTTCGTTATACATTCAAGCTCAAATTTCTCCATTTTCACACTCAATATAATCTCTTTTGCCCTCTTTCCACTTCAAGGAACGCTATTATCATTGACTCTCGTGGAGAGCAATGTATTGTGGGTTGCCTCTTCGCCGAGCCCAAAATTTCCGGATAAGTTAGAGAAATGAACACAAAATCTTGCAACCGATCTTGTTAAAAATGATAGTTACAATTTTGTCAAGCGCTACTCCATTAAAAGATACCTTCCACGTTTTAAACGACTTAAAAAATTATTTTATATTTCAAAATGTGCCACGTCGATAGGTACATGCACACTTCAATGTTGGCCAACAATACAAGTTTCAAAATTTATCATTTCAATCGACATCAAAAAAAGACAAAACAATGCAAGGATGACCATTAATAAACCACTAGGTAAGTAGTAATAAACCATCACGAATGTATATAAAAAAAGGTATACTCCATAAAAAGATGATGTTAATACTTATTTATGAAAATTAGAGAAAATAAGAAAATGTGAAGAAAAAAATCAACAATATTACATAAACAATTTGAATATATAAAGAGATCACATTGTAAAACTATGTGAAGATTAGTATCATATGGTATGAAGATAGAGAACGACACAATTAAGAACCATCTCATTAAAGTCGAGATGTGAAAAAGAGAAATGAGAATAGTCAAATGAACTATGAGAAAAAAAAATTATATGTGGAAATGAGGCGGTAGACATAAATTGATATAGACATAAATCAAAGAGAGATTAAATTTGCATAACATATATTGAAATCTAGTGTTTTAGGGGAATCAAATGAAAAATATAATAAATTTGGCTCAAAAAATCACAGAAGTAAGAAGTATAAAAAATATAATAAATTTGGCTAAAAAAATGACAAAAGCAAAAAGTATATGATTGGAAGAACATGAATCGAGTAACTCATTGTTAATGCAACATACTAGTTTTAGTTGGATAAACCAATTTCATAATTTGAATCTTACCATTATACCGCTAAATCTACTCATCATAATTATTTATTTAATGTTGAAGAAAATAATATTCAAATTAGATATTGTTTTTGGGATTAACTACATAGAGTAAGTCATTAATCTATGACCCATATCCATGAGTATTAATCTCAACTAACCAATAATTCTCATGATTTGAATAGTCCACTTAGCACTCATTGCATCGGGTGATGCTCACAGGTGTGAAAAAGTGGGATTGAAACCAACAAAATGAATCACATAGCATCAATTGTCACCTCTGAGGCTTGCAACACTTGGTAACCAGGACTTTCCGAGTGGTCACCCATCCCAAGATTCCTCTGGCCCAAACGCGCTTAACTCTGGATTTTTCCTCACAATCAAGCCCACTTAGATTGCTACCCCATTCGCAAAACATTAGCAAGTATTGTGACTTATGAACTATTCAATTTGAGCTCCCTTCACTCGTTTTATTTAAGCATGGAGGGGCTTTCGTAGTGCAACATATTAGATCATATCATTTTTGGGATTAATTGCATAGAGTAAGTCATTGATCTATGACCCATATCCATGAGTATTAGTCGCAACTAAGCAATGATTCTCGTTATTTGAATAGTCCACTTAGCACTCATTGCATTGAGTGATGCTCATATGGGTGAAGAAGCGGGATTGAAACCAACAAAATGAATCACAAAGTAAAAATTGTCACCTCCGGAGCTTGGAAGACTCCTCTAGGTCAAGGGCGCTTAACTCTAGAGTTTTCCCCACAATCAAGCCCACTTAGCTTGCTACCCCATTTGCAAAACCTTAGCAAGTATTTTGCCTTATGAATTATTCAATTAGAGCTCCCTTCACTCTTTTTATTTAAGCATCGAGGGGCTTCTATAGTGCAACATATCATATATCATTTTTGGGATTAACTATGTAGAGTAAGTCAATAATCTGTGACCCATATCTATGAGTATTAGTCGCAACTAACCAATAATTCTCATGATTTGAATAGTCCACGTAACATTCATTGCATCGGGTGATGCTTATAAGGGTGAAGAATTGGGATTGAAACCAACGAAATGAATCACATTGCATCAATCGTCACCTTTGGGACTTGCAACTAGTTACCAAGAATTCTCGGACGATCACCCATCCCAAGACTCCTCTAACTCAAACACACTTAACTCTGAATTTTTCTCCACAATCAAACTCACTTCAAAGTATAAACTTCGTTATTTCATATACCATTCACTTTTTTAATAAAAATAATTATATTACAACACAAGATTAAAAAATGCAATTACACTGTACGACGTTTCCCTTGTAAATTCTATCTTTGATTGCGACTTGGAAACCACTCAAGGCCATCCAAATCCATTTAATGACCATGAACATGACCTTGACCATTCATTCAAGCTTGCCACATACTTGCCCATTCTCTCATCCACAACCTCCCTCATCCCTGTCTCTCAAGATGAGGCAAGTTCCCATAAGCACATGACTTCAAACAATCAAGCAAAATTCTTCTGATAACTTTATCTCCAATAAACACGTAATTGGATGAAAATCAATACCACAACTAAAAACAAATGTGAAAAACGTTAACAAATAAAATTAATCAATCAAATTTAGTTTTGATGAATGCTATGAAATTCAATCAAATTTAACTTCAATAAGCACAAAACGCTATGAAATTCATACCAAAACTAAACCAAATATGAAAGATTGTATTTGATCAAGATAATCAATCAAATTTAGATCCCATAAACACAGAATTTTATGAAAATCAATACCTCAACTGAATCCAAAAAAAAACTTTAATTAACCAAATTTGGCTCCTCTAAACACAAAATTTTATGAAAATCGATACCCAAACTACACGATGACCCTACCTTTCTAGATTCAAATATGTAACCCGTTCAAAAATGTCAATTGATTAAGTAGAAGAAAGAAGTGTCAAAACAATAAAAAAAAATTAAAATATATAAATAAATTAAATATTAAAAATATAATTTTTTATTTTGAAAGCTAAGAAACATTTTAAAATAGTTATGTTCTAACTAGAGGACTTGGAAAAGAAAAATTAAATAAATTAAAAAACGCAACCGATCTTGGTTTACCACAAGAACAAAACCGAGTATATTAAATTAAAAATGAAGTGTTATTTTTTTGTGAAGACGTGGAAAGTTTAAATTTGAAATTTGCCAATGACAAACAAAATTGTTTAAATTTGTGAATTAAATTCCGTTGTTACATTTTTTTCTCTTTGAAATTTTTTATAATCACTGTAACCCCACATGTATTTTAAAAACTCTAATGCTTTTCCTTTACAAAAGATCATATGTTCAAACATACTTGCTCGTTTCTAATAGGTCTTACAACTTTTCCTCTTTTTGGTTGAGATCTTTGTATACTTGCATGAAGGAGATCAATTGGAAGGATTGAATGGATGTTTGAATGTCTTTGAAATATCTTACCATCTCCCCCTCTTGGTTTCTAATCTCCCATATTTTTCTAATATCCTTACGATGATTCGTGTACTGATGGAATAACTTTGTATTATTGTCCCCTTCCTGAATCCAAAACACTCGACTCTTAAGGTGCCATGCTATTTTTATTTATCTAGAAGGTCTTGACACACTAGTTCAAGGGCTATCAAGCTAGAAATGTCATCTAGAAAATTCCTGACAAATGTTCTTCATACAACCTTTTGATTTTATTCTCCATTTCTTTTAAAAGAGCTTGAGAATTCTCCTTAAAAGAAGCATACCATACCTTTGTTGAAGCCTTTACTCTAGAAATGTTTTGAGAAAATTGGTGCATAAAGGAGGAGGATGAATCTAGATAAAGAGAATCTCAAACTTCCTCAATCGACTTTTTATAATCTTCCTCTAATATACATGCATGGTTGAATTTGAGGGGGACAAGCGGCTTCATATCTTCAATCTCCAATTTTAAAATGATAGGAAAGTGGTCGGATAAACCACCTGTAGAAACCTACTATTTCAAGAGAAAAGGGATCCCTACCAAAGGTTCTAATACAAGGAAGCAATCAAGTCTTTTTGAAATAGCCTCTTCATCCCTTCTAAAGTTACTCCAGGTCAAGACAAGCTTCATCGGTTCCACATCTATCAGAGAGCAACTTTCAAAGAAGAAATTGAAGAATTCTCCTAGCAAGTCCTATCTGGGGTGATCCAGGTGGAGATCAGTGGCCACCCACCTATTCCACTAGCTCAAAATATAGTTTCCATCTTACTAGTTTTTCTACATTTTTTTCAGGTCCTGAACTTTCGGGGCCATTTTGAGGCCCTAAACGACGTGTTTTCGACTCGAAAGTTCCCAATAGATTGCCAAGGGCATGTATTGGGTTGTTGGAAATGTGTACTCATCGTCTAAACCTTTATGATAGGCTACCAAGTGTCTCAAACAGATATCGTATGAAAATTAATGCCCTCGAGAAGTTGGCGTACCAACTAATCTCATCGGGGCCGACAAACCTTTTGGTGTTTCATATTATGGGGTTAGGATTTTGGATGTGTAAGTTTTTTTCATTGATTCTTTATGTTAAAAGGTCTTTTGATCCTCATTGTAATAAACTTCTTGTGAATACGTGTAGTCATCACATCTCTTCTCTATATATTTTAAATTCATTTTATCTATATATGTGTGTCTAAAATGGATTTTATGTGAATTAGATACACCAACGACGATGAGCACAGTAGCAACAACAACAACAGAAGCAACTAGAAGAAAAAAAAATTAATTCAAAAACTACATATGCAAACCTCCACAATTAAATTATGTGGGGGTTTTTCTTTATGGAGGCAAAAACATAGGTCAGTCTTCAGTGCTTCTTATAATTTAGCGCATGGAATCAATTCTCTGCCACTTCCTCTATGCTTTGCATCACATCTCCTCCTCCATGGGCCACTCAATTTTCTCCAACATATCATCGTTGTCATTCTTGTAGACATAATATGAACTGGCATCAATTCGCTTGTAAATCGAATACCTAGACCACCTCTTCTTCGCCTCAAAGGGGCTTATCGAATAGCTCTTTGGGGTTGGGGAGGAATTTTGTAGCCTTAAACTATCTGTAATAGGGGCCCTTTACTGTGGCACCGGGCACATCAACTTCGTTCCGTTCCAAGTCGATCATCTTGGCCCCTAATTTGGAATAATTAGGACTAGCAGGCTCTATGATCAAAGCTTCTGAATGCCCCTTTTCCTTGTTCAGAAAGAAAGGACCTTGGTGGATGTCTTAATTCTAACATCGTGTCAGAATCAAGAATGACATAAGCTCCATATTGTCTACTTAATAGAAGTTAATAAGCATATTTGGAAAAATAGACGATGATCCATAAGCTTTGTCAGCATGTCTTATCAGTAAATATTAAGCATTTCCTTGACCTTGGCCTGCTCCTCCATGAGATCCTCACCCATGTACTTACTAAGAAGTTCATCATGTTTCTTCTTCTCTACAACCATGCGCTCGATCTCTTTTTCATCCAGAAGCGGTACATGGGAAACAAACTCTCGATGTCTCTGTTGTTGGTTTTCCTTGTCCTTCTCTCCCATTTCTTCCACCACATCCTTATTTTCCTCAAATAGGACCAGTTTAATGGAAACAACCTCGTCGCTCTTGATCATAAACCTGACTTCCCTCTAGATAGACTCGATCCTCTGCCACTCCCTTAGCTCTCTATCCCACATCTACTCCTCCACAGGCCGCTCAACCTTCTTCAAGATACTGTTCTCATCATCCTTGTCGCCATAATAACTGGCATCAATTTGCTTGTAGATCACATACCTAGACCTCCTCTTCTTCACCTCAGAGGGGCTCATCGAATAGCTCTTTGACGTCGAGGAGGAATTTCCTAGTTGCATTTGTACAATTGGTTGTTGGAATATTGTAACATGTCATCTTCCAACAATCAATTGTACAAGTGTGGCTGGGAAATTCCTCCTTGGCGTCAAAGAGATATTCGATAAGCCCCTCAAGGAGAAGAAGAAGAGGTCTAGGTATGCGATTTACAAGCGAATTGACGCTAGTTACTATGGAGATAGGGATGGAGAGAACAATATCTTGGAGAAATTTGAGCGGCCCACAGAGGTGATGTGGGCCAAAGCACCAAGGGAGTGGTAGATGATCGATTCTACCTAGAGGGAGATGAGGTTGACGATCAAGAGTGGCGAGGTTTTTTCCATTAAGTCGGTCCTATTCGAGGAAGATGAGGATGTGGTAGAAGAAATGGGAGAGCAGGACAAGGGAAACCAACAACAAAGAGAGCAAGAATTTGTTTCCCTTGTGCCCCTTCTAGATGAGAAAGTGATCAAGTGCATGGTTGTGGAGAAGAAGAAACATGATGAACTTCTTAATAAGTACATGAGTGAGGATTTCATGGAGGAGCAATTCAAGGTCAAGGAAATGCTTAGTATTTAGGGATAAGGCATGTTGACAAAGCTTATGGATCATCGATTATTTTTCCAAATGTGTTTCTTAACTTCTATTAAATATACAATATGGAACTTAGGTCATTCTTGAGCCTGGCATAGTGTTATAATTAAGACATCCACCAGGGTTCTTTCTTGTTGAACAGGACAAAGGGGAACATGGAAGCTCAGATCATAGATCTTGGTAGTCCTAATTATGTCAAAGTAGGGGCCAAGATGATGGACTTGGAAGGGAAATAAGTTGAGGTGCCCAGTGCCATAGGCAAGGGCCCCGATTACAAATACTTTGGGGCTATTAAATTCCTCCCCATCCACAAAGATCTATTTGATAAGCCCCCTTGAGGCGAAGAAGAGGAGGTGTAGGTATGTGATTTACAAGCAAATTGGCGTTAGTTCATATTATGGCTACAGGAATGACGAGGACGATATCTTGGAGAAATTCAAGCGGCCCGTGTAGGAGGAGATGCGATGCCAAGCACTAAGGAAGTGTTAGAGGATCAAGTCCATGCGCTAAATTATGAGAGGTACTGAAGGTGACCTATGTTTTTCCCTCCGCAAAGCAAAACCTCTGCAAAACTTTAATTGTGAAAATTTGCATACATACTTTGTCAATTAAATTGTTTCTCGATGCAGTTTTATGTAAAAACCGCTTTAGTCCACTTTTAATCACGTTGGTGTGCTATAAACAATATAGCACACATGTATATTGTGTTTTTTCAAATCATGTTGATGTTGTTGTTGTTTGATTTATAAAATATATAATAACGCTAATGATTTCTTTGTTTTTAAATTAAATTTAAGATGTATCACTCATTAGAATTTAGAGTTGTCATACAATGTTTAAATTTAGTCTTATGAAATCGATACAATATGTTGATTAAACATGTTTACAAAGAAAAATTACTTTTATGAAATGTTATTTTCTCATTTATTTTATTGATAACATCATAATAATTGTTTATAATTACATTGATAATTGTTATATTTATTAGTGATGGTAGAAATATCTTCCAAATTAGGATGTTTTTTTTTTTCAATTATTATATTGGGATGACTTATGCCAAGTGTCATATTAGACTATAAAATGCACCCGACTTTATATTAATAATAATAATAATTAATAAAAGCGTTAATAGAATCAATTTGTTTTTTTAGTTTGTAAGGGAAAATGTCAAATTTTTAAAAATGGTTGCGTTAAAATTTTATTGCAAAAACACAAACATGTGTTTTTAAATTATGATAAATGTTACATGAAAATTATTAAAATAATACAAAACAATAATATTTTTATAATTTTTTATACATATTTGGAATTTATAAAAATATATTTATAAATGCATGGAATTCATCAAATAATAACATTTAAATAAAAATACATATTTTGAATCCATAGAAATAGATCAATAGATGCATGCATTTTCATCAAAGATGTGTCGTAAACTATTTAAAAATATTGTCAAAATGAAACATAAACAAAATTCGACTAGATGTTTATGAGAAAATAAGGGAGGGGTAATATTTCTTATAATTGAGATAAGAAAAGTGAATTCAATATGATATAGTGGATCTTTATTGTGATACAATATGAATTATAGTAGATGTTTATGAGAAAATAAGGAAGAGATAACCTTTCTTATAATTTTCTTATAATTGAGGTAAGAATGATTTGGAAATGATGAAATTAATTAATTGGTTTATGCCGTCCCAACCACCACCATGTTTTTTAAGACAAAATAAAACTTTACATAAAAGCATTATATAACATGAACATATGATATTTTCCCTCCTAAAAATTTTAATTTTACATAATGTGCATGCATTCTATATCAATAGTATTAAATTTTACAATTATTAATGTCATTACCTACTGCTATGTTTTCACGGGACTTAATGCATGTGTTTTTCAACTTGATTAATGTACTTAAATAGTTGAGATTATTCAAATTTTACCTACAAGCACTTTTCTAGGTTTTACTAACAAGCCATTTTCCCTCTCACCATTAAACTCGAAAAATAAATATGCTATCACAATCTCAACTGATTGATTTGAGATAATCCTAAACTCAAAAAATAAATATGTGATCATAATCTCGATTCATTTATTTGAGATAAACATATAATATTGAAGATGCAACATGGATTTTATAGTATGTTTGTGAAAGCAACTTTGATAATGATATTGGAGTTAATGTTTATTTTAGTAGATTTGGTTGTTGTTTGTTGATATATTTTCTCAACTACATTATCTAAATTAAAAAATAATTAAATTTAAATAATTTTATATAATAAAATTATAACTATGTGTAAATATGTATATATTCTTTTATAATATATAAAAATAGTTTTGTATGTGTGAATGAGTACTCTACCAATTTCTAAATTGGTATTAAAGATGATACTACACTCGACTTAGGTCCCTCACTAGAGAACCAAGGAACATGAGAGAACGCCGAGAATTGAGCCTTTGTAATATTAGATTAGAGTGTGTGAATAGTTTTTCATGAATGAGGTGTGTGTTTTGGATTGGTGTTCAAGGAGGAGTTCAATCCATGTGAATTCAGTTCGAGGAGCAACCCATTTAATAAAGTTATAACTATATGTAAGTATGTGTGTATTTTTTTATAATATATAAGAATAGTTTTGCGTATATATTGACACTAATAGAAGATAGTGATAAACATATGTACCCAACCAAGATTATCACTATACCTATATACTTATCAATCTTTAGAAGTCTTCCAAACCATGGATTCTTGTTTTAGATTCAATCTAATTTATTTTATGTTTTAATTTTAATTTAGTTTTAATTGAAATTTTAAGAAGGTTATTTTCCCTCGTTTTGGTTGGAAAATTCAAAATGATTAGTGGGATACATTCTTGTTGTGGGATCGAATTTGTTGATTACAAATACATCTTCACAAGTAATTAATATTTCATTTAAAGGTTTTAAACATTAATAATGTTTATTGGGAAAAAATATGAGTAAATTTTATATAAAAATTTAAAAATTTGGATAACTTTAAGATTTAATAATGTTTATAATGATAGGGTATGAGTAATTATTATAAAATAATATAAAAGATTTTGATAACCTTAAAACATGAGTGAAACTCAGTTAACACTACAAAATCAGTAATAATGTATTACAACATTTAAATAACAAAAAAATATAAAATCAATGATAATGTAATAAGCATAACACCATAATAAACATCAACAAAATTATTTGTGTCGACCCTACTCTCACTGGTATAGTCATCAATCTTCTTCTTTATGTTGATGATATCATTTCTTATGGCAATGAGTCCTCATGATCTTGAAAACCAACTAAGAATCCTTAAGGATTTTTGCTCCAATATGGGTATGATTGTTAATACTGATAAGACTAAGGTCATGATTATTAAATCCAATAAGATCCCTTATGATACCTTCGTATATGACAACAACAATTTGGAGGAAGTGACTTCATACAAATATCTTGGAATTTGATGCAAACCCCCTACTCTCCCTCGGGGTTGTGCGACCTCCCGATCAAGGATCTTCGATTCTCCGAGCCAAATCAGCTCTTTGAAACCTTGATGGTCTCACTTTTTAATTAAACACAGGCCCTTTCAGATTTTGGTGTAGGTCCTATGATACCCATAACCTCTTCCTTCGCGCTCTCGAAATAATAAGTTTCATGTGTTAGCTCCTTTTCCATTAGCCCCTTGCTGCATGTGACCTCGGGC
>ML811328.1:51628-82127 GCA_009831015.1 Picea engelmannii
CTGTGAGTGCCGAGTAGTGTAGATGACTAGTCTTTTCATTCATGACTTCGGTTGACTGGTGACTGGTCACACTTTGATCCAAAACTTCAACTTTGACGTTTCTGCCTTCTGAGAGTGCCAAGAGGTGTGTTGAACTAAGGCGCACTTGAATACCTTCTTCTTGAGCGAGATGTTCCATCATAAGGTGTTAGATCGAGGTTTTAGGGTTTCTGCAACTGCACCTGCTAGTAACCCTAGGGACAGTGTCTTGGTAACTACTCCTGCTAGTAAACCCTAGCGACAGTTCTTCAACAAGCTTAGTATCCTAATGGCTATGCTCCCTTCCAACGGTTAGACTGAATAAAGGAGGTGTGGGCCCAGAACTTGTTAGAATGTGCTCGTTTTACCATAGACAATATCGCTATTGTCACCCAACCATAGGCCGAAGCCACCCTCCGAGCACCTTGACCTTGACAGAGAGAAGAATCCTGGTAGCAAACCAATAGCCAAGCAAGGCTAATGCACCAAGCAAGAAGTAACCAAAGCTGATCGGAGAGTCCAACCCAGAAAGATAGAAACAATAGACTTCAGAACTGGCGGCAACACCTTCTCCAGGACTTGCGCACAAGACTGCCAGACTGCAGTGCGCACAAGTGTCTCTCTGCGATTCTGAGAAGTGTGTAAAGTGAGGACTGGCGCCCTGTATTTACACTGGCTCTGGCAGGCTTGCCTGGTCCGACTTCTTATTCTAGGTACTAATTAATTCATATTAATTATCTCTCTTAGCTGACATCTCTTCTAGGGTTACATTCACTTCTTTTCTTGCTTCCGGAATATTCTAATCTTGTCAAAGGTCACAATGGAGGTTGATACCTCCCGAAGCTGCCATAATATCAACAATATAACCACTAGATAATAAGATATACATGTCGTTCATGACCACATGCATTATCACACGAAATAAGAAACTGTTAACCTGAGATTTCCAAGTAGGAAATCCTTGGTTACAACTGCCCAACCTTGGTTGCATCATTTGTTTGAATTTATGTTGTTTTTTATACTCTATCAAATATCTCATAGCAGTTCCTTCCTCTCCAAGAGTAATATTCTAATAAATCCTTTTTCTTTGTATAGCATGGTAGCTGATGTTCACAGAACACTTCTGTATGGTGGCATATTCATGTACCCTGCAGATAAGAAGAGTCCCAATGGAAAGTTACGGTATGAGATAATTATGATATGTGTTCTCCTATTTACCAATACTTATAGTTATTGCATTATAAACATAGATCCACAACAGTTCATATTTACTACTACATTCTTTGTTAGTTAGTTGTTTCACAAATAGATGGATCCTCAACAATGAGAAGAGAAACAAACTTTGGTTTATATTGGCTCTGTTTGCAGTACTCTCTATGAAGTGTTTCCCATGTCTTTCTTAATGGAACAAGCAGGAGGTCAAGCCTTTACAGGCACAGGACGAGTATGTACTGAGAAGTTCTTTTGCTGCTGGGCTTGTATGAACTTTGTAGCTTTAATTGCAAAAGCTTTATCCCTGAGCAATATTCTCAAAATTTGATGAGCTTGCTACCAGCTGCTGTATTTTGATTTTGAAAAATTGAGTTTGGTTTTATTTATTGCAGGCACTTGATATAGTTCCAACCACTATTCATCAGCGTTCTCCTATCTTCCTCGGGAGCTTTGAGGAAGTTGAAGAGATTAAATCTTTATATGCTGCTCATGAATCAAAGACCTTATAGGTTCGTTTTCCACATGTATTATACCTTTTTCATGAACTGGTTTAAGAGTGAAGTCGTGGGGTATTGAACACTAACTATTATAAACTCAAGTTCCTCAAGTACAAGTTCTGTTAAAAGCTTGTAGAATATGCCAGCTTTAGACAGTTAGGTAAGCCATTGAGAGTCTCCAGTCTCTCTAAACATTGTTCAAATTATATAATAGCCCTTTGGTTGTTGGTTGCAATGAAAAGCATATAGAGTTGTAAAGGATTGTGTCTGACAATATTAATGGACGGTGAATTTTCATCCATGATAATAGCTCTGTTATAAATCTCTGGTTCTTTCTCCCGAGTAGGCACTTGCTTGTGTTAAAGTTGGTACAAAGGTAATTTTGGAGATGTGGGATAACTAACCTTTTATTGTTGGTCATGGTATTAGAGATATATATGGATTTAGCTATATTGAGTATGATGGAATAGCAATAATTTATTATGTCCATTATGTTATAATATATATTTGACAAATTATTAATTAACAGTGTTTCTGTTTAAAAATCAATGAAGACTCCTTTAAAGTAAAAAAATTGAGGGTAAATGTTTTACAAGAGTGTTTATAATAGGTATTGTTCAGTTACACTCCACAGATATTTGGGCATTGTTGTGGAAAATGTTATATCTATTTCTTTGTAATTATAATTTTTCCCACATGTATAACAGTAGTGAGATGGAGATGGTTTATAAGGCATTACTTGTACCAAAATCTTGAATGTTGGCTTTGTAGTGCCCACCAATTTGGTGGGGTAGCATCCTTCCTAACTATGGCACGGACTTTGCTGTGGTTACGATGTCATGCCTTGTGGGGCATTTTTAGGTTGTGGTTGTTCATTGTATGCTGTTACAGATTATCTTGTAATAGTAGCATATCCCTATGTGGGATTCGTTCCACATCAATACTTTTCTTAAATTTTGTGTGTGTGTTGTGAATAGTCCCACACACATAATAATTATGAGACTAAGACGGTTTATAAGGCATAACTTGTACCAAAATCCTTTCCAATTTGAAAGTTGGCTTGACTTTTGGGTTGTTGACATGGGAAAATGAGCCTTGTCAACCTCAGAGGTTCTCCAGGCAAAAGCACCCAATTAGAGCTTCCTTAAGGGGAGGGTTTGTGGCACTGACTGCTGTAATTTGGGTTGTTATGAGTTTAAATGAAATTGCAACTGATATGCAATGCAAAAGTGTAGTATGAAATGTAGCTAACTAAATTCTAGATAGAAGCAGTTACAAGAGCTGGAGATGCAATTGATAGCAGGGAAAATAGTCCACCGATGTTATCAGAAATGAACCTGAATTGGAACCGATGTTCATTGTATGATGTTACAGATTATCTTGTAATAGTAGCATATCCCTATGTGCGATTCGTTCCACATCAATACTTTTCTTAAATTTTGTGTGTGTGTTGTGAATAGTCCCACACACATAATAATTATGAAACTAAGACGGTTTATAAGGCATAACTTGTACCAAAATCCTTTCCAATTTGAAAGTTGGCTTGACTTTTGGGTTGTTGACATGGGAAAATGAGCCTTGTCAACCTCACAGGTTCTCCAGGCGAAAGCACCCAATTAGAGCTTCCTTAAGGGGAGGGTTTGTGGCACTGACTGCTGTAATTTGGGTTTTTATGAGTTTAAATGAAATTGCTACTGATATACAATGCAAAAGTGTAGTATGAAATGTAGCTAACTAAATTCTAGATAGAAGCAGTTACAAGAGCTGGAGATGCAATTGATAGCAGGGAAAATAGTCCACCGATGTTATCAGAAATGAACCTGAATTGGAACCTCCCCCTCTTGAAGTGAAATGATCGAATTGCTAAGAACACTTCCTTGTCACAAAACTGGTTAATAACCAAGCTGAAATAAAACACAATTATCATATATAACAATACGGAGAATAGTCCACTTGCTAAAACATATACATAATAAAAGATCCTAAGCCACTGAGAATAGTCTCAAGTCACCGAGAAGCTCATAGTTTCATATTAGGCATTAGTGAACATAATATAAGAGAGAATACACATCATTACGTGAGAAGAGTCCCATAGATTAAATTGTTCACACCCATAACACCAAGAGAAGTGAGCAAGGAGAGAAGAGTCCCATGACCAACACAACTCTGCAAGAGTATAAACACACCAGCTAACGACATCCTCTTTATTAACATATGGAGATAGCTTACAATACCGAAAAGAGAATCCCTTACTTGAAGGAAAATAGTTCTATTTATAAGTTTATTTGTGGCCATTGGCCTTCCAACTTCTATGACTATTCATCTATCTAAGTGACCCTTGAGCTTTTGGATGGCTATTGAGTTCTTAGCTCTTGACTTGTCACAAATTTGTCTTATTTTCGACTTGATTGTTCAACTAATTGTGAGAATAACTGCTTTATGAATTTAGAAATTACAATATTTCTCCCATAAGGGGGGCTTCATCGAACACTCCTAATATGATGACATATGCTCCTATCATTGAGATGCCTGCGTCCTCTTCCTTGTTCACATACTTGCAGCCTTTAGACTTTGATATCCTTGCATTTATGCTAAACTGGGAGTTGCATTATCTTTGCATTTTCTACCTTGGCTGTATGCAACATTCATAGCCCTATTCATTTCAACCTGCTATGAAATGGGATTAGTCATCCACTGGCTTTTGGCTTGAGTCCAACAATTGCACTTCATATCCCTTTTGGTGAATCTTCTTCCTCCATTCAATTCTTTGCACACAAAAACATTGTAGGCTTAGGATAATCATAAAATTACTTGACATGGATCATAACTGGCATGATGAACCTAAATAGCTCGATGCAATCAATACATGCTTCATGAATGAAAGTAATTAAAAATGTGGAAAGGAGATTGATGATCAAGAGTGATTTAAAAAAGCCCGTCCCATTCATCAAATCACATTTTGGTTCATGACTGCTCCACGCATTTGTGATTCACTTCATGTGCTTACAAATATTTCTTATCCTACTTATGTTATAAGCATCTTCCAAGGGTGGCTCTGCAGGCTCTTGGACAGAGGAAATTGCCTTAATCTACAACATGATAGATACCATAATGATCAAAACCCTTTAGCCGGACCAAGATATGGCTTGCGCTACAAGGTAGTTGTGATTTTGGCTTTTTGGGATTTCTTGCTTTTCTTTTGAAGGAAAGTTGAATATTTATTGGCAATGGTTGCCTACTGTAAGGATGCCTGTTATGCTACGTTATGGTCTTTCTTTCCAACCAGATTTGCTTTGAAGAATTTGATGGTTATGCCACATGGATTCTTGATGCAATTCTAAAACTTACAAAGGATTTTGAACTAGTAAATCAAGTTGTCATCCTATAAGCCTTAGAGATCTTTGTATCTATTTGCATATGAGATGGGGTTACTCTAGTATATCTTTCACTCTAGCCTCACTGTTTCCCAAAAGAGATAGATAATAACTTTTGTTATTGGTTATGTAACAACATAGTTAGCTCAAATTGCAATGAGCAATTTCCGTTATTGGTGAATGAAATCACCATGGTACCTTTCTTAACTCTTGTCCTGGTATCAACATAACACTACTACTTTGTATAGAGATCCTTTGACTTGCAACAAATATTCCTTTGTTATTGTCCCTACAATGATATGTGTCGTAAACAAAAGAGAGTAAAAATGCAAAAGCAAGAACAAGCGAAAAGGAGCTAAATATATTGTTACATATTTAGCTCAAAGTGCGACGAGCAATTTTCATTGCTGGTTTATAAAATCACCATGGTGTCGTTACATATTTAGCTCAAGTTGTGACAAACAATTTTCACTATTGTTTAATGAAATCACCATGGTGCCTTTCTTAACTCATGTCCTAGTATCAACACAATGCTACTAATTTGTATAAAGATCCTTTGACTTGCAAGGTATCCCTTCGTTATTGGTCCTTCAATGATATGTTTCATTAACAAAGAAAAATTAAAATGTAAAAGTAAGAACAAGAGCAAAGGAAGATTTAGCAAAGTCCATTATCTCATGTACAAATCACATTCTAGTTCATATTGGGCTTCGTGTCTATCTTTGCATCTCCATTGTTTGGATCAATCTCAAGTACTTTCTTTATGTCAATCTTTGCTAGATCCAAATTTGTTGTTTGAATGTATGCCTATTCTTTTTTCTATAAAGCCTTCACATTTTGAGATTCTATTTCGAAAACCTTTGCGCATATTTTTCTACTTGTGAAATCTTGCAATTTGAATTTGCGAGCGACATTTCTAAGATTATCAATGATTTTTAAAGGCTTTGATTACTCTTCCTTGGTAAATGAACTATCGTATTCAATATACTTTGTAGTGTTTTCATATTTCTTGGAAGCCTTGAAATACTCATCCAACCTTGAATAACACATTCCCTTTTTTCTTTCTTCTTCCCAGTTACCTCTATTTTGTTAGTAGTGTTACCCCCTCTTACCTAGGGGTAACTAGAGGAGATCATTCTTCATGATATGCATTGCAGAAAATGGTCCCAAAGATGATGACCAACATTCTCCACAAACAACAACCCCTTAGATGCCTTTTCATCATCATTGCTTAGCTCATTCACTTGATCAACAAACTCATTTGATGATGGTGGTCCAATTTCACATAAGGTAGATTAGCCATTGTGTCATACAAAGTGTTCCATTTAATGTATTGAACATTTGGGTAAGGATCATTGGTTGAATTCATATAACGAATCATGATGCTTGAAAGTTAAGTTTTTTTCCTTGTTTCACCTTGGTGGCCATCATATGTGTTCTAGTCAAGTGTTGTCACTCTTGGGGAAAATAAGTACTAATGGGAGGCCTTGATAGGGGTAATGCACCCGTTCCTTTCCATCCTAACATTCCATCTGTTGTCCTATGTTTTGGGAATGACTATTATATGTATCCCAAAAAGGTTTGTACATCATTCCCCTATGAGAAGAAGAGGCTTGGATGCTCGAGGTTGATGCATTTGTAAGAAGGAATGGAAAGATCATGTTATAAATTCAAAATGCAAAATAACAATAAAGGGATATGAATGATAGATCAAAAACCAAGTAAGCTTGAGCTCCACCCCCTCTCTATGAGGTCATCACCCCAAGTCCTAATGCACTGAGTGCATATCTAAAGAAAGGACATAATTATCTCGATGTCATAATGTAATAAATGCATAAACCTAAAAAGGGGCTTGCACAAAAAAACAAGGAATATCAAAAGGCAAGATAGGGGTGGAAAGAAACAGTGCCAAGAAAAGGGTAACTCAATGCATTAAACACTCCCTCTACAAAGGCGCTTATGGAGATGAACATTACATGTGGCCTTGCATGTCAATGACACCATGACCTTGAAGTAAAACCTATGTCATACCATTCACTCACACTTACACTTTGATGGGTTTCTTTGGAAATACTCCTCTACTTGGGTACTAACATACCTAATATGGTTTTATGATGGTCCTTCCATACCTAAACTTGGAAAATTGCACAAAATTATAAGCTAGTGTGAAGTTTGAAGAAGATACCTAATGTGAACTACATACGTGGCTTTTGCATTCATATGTAATTCACTTTTTATGATTCTAATGACTCTTGTATCCATGGTGGTTGGTTTCATTTGATTCTCTAAGCCCATGCTTGATGATGATCATCCCTTAGACATGGTCCTTTGGAGGACGTTGGTGATGCTTCCCCTACACGTCATGAAGGACGTTCAAGCCTTAATGATGAGTGTTGGACCTTGTGATGATTTGGCATGCCTCTTAACACCCTCAAGCACCTCCTGGACCATGGAAGTTACACTTGTGAGCTAGGACGTTGGACAATGAGCTTGACGTGTCACTTTGAGAGTAGGGAGCACCCACCATGGACATTGCACCCCATTGAGGGAATTGAGGTTGAGCTTGATGACATGGCTTTTGACGATGAAATTACACCTCTTTGAAGAGGTCACAGAGCCCTTTTCCTTGATGATATCATGATTGGGACCATGGACATTGCACATGTTATGGGACGTCACACTTGAGGATGATGTGACACTTTCTTGAGCTGATCTAGCACCTTGGATGATGAGGAGATGTGACCTTCTTGATGAGGAGGCATGATTATTTATGATGCTTTGCATATTTTGGGGAGAGACGTGACTTTTGGAACCTTTGTACCCCATTTGGAGATGATGTCACCCTTCTGGAGTCTTCTACACTCACACATGTGACGTTTTTGAGGGACGTCTTCATGTTTTAGCATTGTATCATTTTCTTATAGGGATTTTTGGGGTCGGCCTGGACACATTTACCTTGTGTCATGTACATTATTACGTTTTAGGGGCTTGTAGGAGGATATTAGCTAAATGAGGTGAAGCGCTGGTTTCCTCATATAAATAGAGGAAGTGCTCCCTCATTTGAGATCACTGCTACTTGTGGAGGATCACTTCTACATGTCTCTTCTCTATTTCTCTTTTGTCAATGGATGGATAACTTATGCACCTTCTTGGAGAGATTATCTATGAATGATTTTTCACGGTTGATGGATGGGTTCATTGATTTGTAAACTACCATGGATATTCCATTAGAACAGTTCGTCAAAACAACTCTTAAACTATTTTGAAATCTTAGATTTTTGTAGTTTATTTCATAAGATTCTAGATTAGTTAATTACTAGCTTTACATGAATTTATGAAATAACTGAAATATGAAAATGCTAGAACATGCAAAAAGTACACACCATCCACACAAATTAACACAATATTTGACTTGGGAAACCCAATACATGAGAAAGCCTAGCTAGAAGGTGAGGCATATGCTCTTCTTTCTTTGGTTCAATTATAGAATGCACATATAAAGGAATGGGAACTCACTATGGAGTTATCGTTTGTCAATGTGGCTTGAACGACTGCTACAAAATCTTCCTCCTCCTCTATTATGCTCACAAAATATCACTCTTAGATGTTTTTCTCAGCCATGGAACAAGATACAATGCAAAAGAAATGAACTCTTTCTCCTCCTAGTGGCTCGGTATTTAACAATGCTTGATAGTTGTCTAGAGTTAGGGATTTTACTTCCTCAACCCACAACTAGTGATAAGGTTTGGACCTTATAGAGTATTCTTTAAATTGCACATGTGGTTATCCTCACATGTTTTGATTAATGGTGTCGATGTGGCATCCACTCATACTATGGTGGTCAACAAGGTAGGTCAGCTTGCGGGAGACATAACCTTCATATATGAGCTTCGAATGACGCGATTCTTGCATTGTTGGAAAGGTATTGGTGTGTAGAATATGACATATTCCTCATGAGTAGGTTTGGACCCAATTTTTTTTGTATGCCTCAAAATGACTCTGGAAGATTTTAGATGTTTTTTTGGAACCAATTTTCCAAATTGCGACCCGCTGCTAAAATGGCTCTATAAGATGATTCCTCCAATTTTTTCCACCCACAAAATGCTGGGATAGATGACAAATTATATAATGATCCAATCCAAATCATACCTCCCCATTTAGGGAGGATTTTGGTCCCCAAAATCTTTACTGAATGAGGTGAGTAATTTTTTCCTCTACCTTCTCCTTGGAGTACCATTTTAGTTCTAGACTGTTTTTGCAAACTTGTGTCCTTTTCCAACGTTTCTTGAGAATTTCTAAGTCCTCTATGGTAGGTAGGACTTGCTCCTCCTCTTGATCTAACATGGATGGCTCATAGAGTGTCAAATTCTCCACATTCAATACTAGGTAAATGTGCATGTATGGGGGTAGACTGAGTTTGTAGGCATTATTTCCCACTTTCTCCAATACCTCAAAAGGGAGATATCCTGGAGCCTTGATCTTCTTACCATGACCCTGTAGTCTTTCCTTGTTCATCTGTGAGCAAACCCTGTCTCCGACTATGAATGACTTATGGGTTATATGTTGATCATGTCTAGCCTTATACTTTTCCCATGATTTATTCAAAGTCTCACGTGCTTGTAAATGGATTTGCCTAATCTTCTCAACATTTTTTCTCTTCTCAATGCATCTCCTATGAGGTCCTCCCTCACTCCTTGTTGTCCATACAAAACATCCAAGGGTGAAGGTGGAAACTATCCAAAGCAAGTTTCGAAAGGTGACTTACAAGTAGAAGTGTGGACTACTTTGTTATAAGAGTGCTATATATAGATCATATTTTCATCCCAAGTCTTTAGATGCTTCTGATTGTAACCCCTCAAAATCTACACCAAAGTCTCGTTGACTTCTTATGTCTACCCATCTGTCATTGGATGGAATGTTGTATATCTCTTCAACTTAGTGTCCATCTTCTCCCACAATGTAGTCCAAAATGCATTGAGAAATTTGGCATCCTTGTCTGAGATGATGTTCCCTGGTATCCCAAAGTGCACCTAGACTTGTTCAAAGAACATTTTTGCTGCTTCTTTTCCTTTGATGGTCTTTTAACAAGGCATGTGAGTGCACATTTTGTTTAACCTATCAAGTACCATAAATAGATAGTCATGTTCCTTCCTAGTTGTTGGTAATGCTTTCCCAAGGTCGAGTGGGTATTGTTATCGTACAATCTGTACTAGTTTAAAGGCCACGACAAGTAAGGGAGATTGGCATAACAAACATGATAGCCCATCACTGTCACCTCAATAGGAAATCCCCACTTTTAGGGATGGATGAAAATCCAACCCAAGGGAGGCATCCCTAGCGACCTAAAGGGCTAGGTAAGCTAAGGATAAGGATAAGAAGTATCCCCCTTTCACTGGTCACTCAAGTTAAATATGTCACAAGGTTTGTGTCCAAGAAAGATGAAGCAAATGAAGTGATGAAGTGTACCTGCTCGGAACAAGACAATAGAGCATATATATGGCATTTTCAAGTACAAATATGATAGTAAAGATTCAAGAGACAATAAACCAAGTGAAAATATGCTCGCTGATACAAAAATGCGATAATGAACAAATTTACAACAACATTTAATAAATTGTAACAATTGCAATAAAGACTCTTTAGAATTGTTTGAAAAGACAATGAAAATATAGCATTTACTAAGCATAATGATAATCAAATGTAATAAGCAATTTATGAAGTGTTTAGCTAGGATTCAAAGTTAATTATGCAGAAAATTTGCTGCAGTTATATGGCTGTATCAAACATTTATAACAACAAGAAGAAAGTTAGAGATCTAGGCTAAGCTAGTGTTAGAGTTGGTTAGCATAAGCTTGCGATAATAGGGTTTACGTGTTTGATCAAACTTCCAACAAGAGAGAAGAAAGAACTAATGTCTTTTAGGGCTTATGGAATCAATTATATCAACACAATAACTTGGAGAAATAACTATAATTACACTTTTCTAAGAGATAACAAGGTGGAAACTTGAGAAGTAACACCTTAAGTCCTCAAGCACCAAGCTTTTAAGAGAAGATTCAACTAGGGTGTAGGCACTTCTAATCCCTAGCGATTTCTCCTATCTTTAGACTTTTGAAATATATTTAATGCAATAAGAACTAGACAAAGCTTCTAAACTGCTAGCACTTTAGGGCTCTAGAAGTTTGTCTAGATAAGATCTTCCTAGGCAAAAATAGCAAAATAAAGAGCAAGAAATAAGCACCTTATGTTTCTTACGCCTAGGGTTTTTAGGCAAACAATTTCATAATCTTAAGTATGAACCAGTAAACATACCATAAACATTTATCATGAAATGAAAATTGCAGATTTACTTACTTCACCAAGAATAATCAAGCATAAAAACCCTAGATTTGTCAAAATTTCACCAAGAAATGATCCAAAATGCATCCAAAATAGCCTCCAAGCAAGTGTGCCTTAGTAATTTCATCCAACACCCCAAAGAGGGCGCAAATTTCAGTCCTCTCTCCAAGTGAGGAGAGTTATCTTCAAAAATAAAGTTTTCTAGCCATATTTATATGGAAAATCCTGACTTATTTTGAAGATTTTCTGAGGTCCTAACAAGCTGCCATCTAGGTCTGTCTTTGACCTCAAGATGTCTCTAAGTTTCTGTTGTCACACTCTTGTTTGCTGTTGTTTTAAATCAGCAAACTGGCCAGGAACTTCACTGCTGTTTTAGTTAAGGTTACACAGGCTTTTAGGTGCTCTAGCATGTAGTTTTAGTCACCAACAAGTTAGCATATGCATACCATAAAATATGTAACACACCTCTAGATCTTTACTGCAGAAATAATGTTGTTCTAAAACTCTAGCATACATGAAAATGAACACAGGTATTTTTGGTCAACATGACCTTCGATAAACCCCCCCGGGGAAAACCAGTTTGAGATAGATGTATATATATGGAGTGCTTCAAGCAATAAGAACAACAAGAAAGACAAATACAAAGGAACTCGACTCTTTGCAATCTCCTCTCAAGCTTTGCAAATGGTTCCTTGAGATATGCGCCCCTAGAAGAGTGCACCCCCTTTCTTTCTTGTTTGCTTGAAGAACCTTTGCGCCCTTACTCTTTGCCTTTGTTGATTGAAGAACCCTTGCATTCAAACTACCATTTTCTTGCACTCTCAACAACCCACAAATCAGATCTAAGAAAGCTCCACTCCAAATGGTACCCTCTAGCTTGCGCCCTCACTCCAAGAGTGTGCCCTCCCACTAGTGAATATACTCACACACAAATAAATGAAGCTCCAAACTGCCTTGCGCCCTTCATGAACATGTGCGCCTAAGCAAGCTGCTCCAAACCCTCGAAACTCACTTCTTTTCTCCTCACCAAACTCTCAAGGTGATCAAATGAACAATGGATGCCTCTTTTGCCCTATGCGCCCCTCTTGAACCTCCATAAGGAAACCTAAAAGATGGATGAATGCGATCATCCCATAATAATCTCACTCACAAACCCACTTTGGGTTAAGTTCCCTAAGTTCACTTTATGTCTCTTAATTCACCCACAAAGTGAATTAATAGTCATTTTTAGGCTAAAATGACCAAATTTCACTTTTAACTTAAATGTCTTAAGTCAAAGTGAAATTAGACATAAAGTACAAGGTACACTGTACAAAGTATTTCCCACTTGTGTTTAGAGGCTCACAAACACAAGGGGACCACTTCCCAAGGTACACAAATCTCAACACTCCCTCTTACCAAGGAAAGTTTTTCTCACCAAGCCCATCTTGTCTATGAAGTAGACATGTTTTCCTCTTGGCAGGGCCTTGGTGAGTGTTGTTCCTGAGTTTATACTTTAAGGCTTTAAAGTATACTGTCAAGGCATCTGAAAAAATAGAGGGAGCTAAGAATAGAAAAAAGACTGATAAAATGTGAAGGCTATTGTCGGTTTCTCAACTGTCTCTGTTGAAATTCCCAGTTTTCCTGGAAACTGATATCTCTCTCAATTGCTTCCCATGAACGTTCTAAGTCAACCCGGTTATTCACTGTTTGTAAAATAGTGTTAAATAAATTTAGAGCAATGCTGGTTTGATCTGAGAGACTGAGCTCGATGTTAGGCTGCCTTGCAACTGGTACTGTCATGAAGGATGAAAGTAAAGGAGGATAAAGTTCTGTGTTTTCTTTTTAGGTTGATTATCTCTATTCCACAATGTAACGAGAATGATGTCAAAACACAAAGAAATAGTAAGATCAAATTATAGGCCTTTTTTTGTATCTAAGTTAAAATTTAAAGAAAAGAAACATGCATGATATGGAGAAAAACATAAAGCTATTAGCAAAGTGAGGCATCAATTTCAGAGGAAGCTTACATTGTAACATAAAACTATGAAATGAGAAAAATATTAATGAAGCATATGATGTTGAAATCTAAGCATCTACAGGTCTTGTATCTGTTGATAACGGATACAGAGGAAAAACTGTAAATGATTTGAAATAACAAGAATGATAATTTCCACAGTAGAGGTTGACTAAATTGTAGTTAAGCATTCATCAATTAAACATATATAAGAAAGAAAGAAGACGGGGAAACACATAACTCATAAGTGACAAGATCTGGAATCTTCAATCTGCGTTTCTATTAATTTAGAGTCTCTTCAAAATTACTTCGTTAAAAATGATTTTCAGAGAGATCAAAAAGCCATGTTTTAGTCTTCGTTCCCTCTATTTATACAATGGTCATCCATACTTGATGGTTAACAATCTCCTACTTTCTAGGAGAAAAATAGTTACAAAACTGCAACCTTAACCGTTAATTAACTTTTTTTTATCTATCATTCCAACAATATGAGTTTCCAAACTATACTTCATTGCTTAGTCGAAGTCTCTCCCTCCTTTGATCCTACACATTCAATACATTTCTCCAGAAAATGGACAAAGTTTCAAGGAGGTGTTGGAAGATCCTTAGCATCAAACAGATAAAACTTTCTTTGTACCTTTGGGAACTGGTCTTCAAAATCTTGGTCAGAAAACTTGATCACGTGGAATTTTAAACTGCGCTGTACCAACCATCTGTGTATTAGGTTGGCATCAATTTCCTTCAATTGTAAAATTTCAATTTGAATCTTCTTCAAACCTTCTTTGCAGTAAAACTACTGTTTTTTCAATGTTTATCTGCCCCAGTGACTCGAAGCAGTCATTTTTTTCAATGCCTAATGCTTGCTTATCCAAAGAATCGAAGATTCTTTCACAATCATCTTTGATTTCTTTGACTATTTTCTTGCTCTTAGATATATTTGTTTCCTATACCTTGAGCATGATGTCTCCTTTTATTTGTTCCGTGGTAGAGAGCTTTAGAGTTTTCGTCGCCTCTTTATTTCCTGAACATGCAACCGCTTTCTGGAAAGTATTCCTTGCTGCTTTAGCTTCCTTTTCTAGTAAAATAATATTATCAAGAGATTTGCTTACCTCTTGAAAGTAATTCTGGATGATCCCTATTTTGGAGATCAGTCTTTGTTGCTCGGCTTCTACCTTTGTATGCGTTTCCAACGAGAGGGTCTGTAAATCCTTTAAATCTATAACCCGACCTTCCATCAAATTTAACTTAGCCTGTAACTGTTTTGCGTGCTCCTTTTGCTGAGCAACCTGCACCTGACTTGCTTGTATTCTCTGGTTCATTTCGTCCAGGTTTGATTTGAGTGCTTGAATTTCTAGCCTTTCGACAACCTTGGTCTGCTCCAAGCTTTTACTCACCTCTTCTCTGATGTTCTTCTCAACATTCTTTAACTGATCCTGTAATTGAGCTATCGTGTTATTACTCTTCTTTATCCTCGTTCTCATGTTTCCCATGGTAAAAAAGTTTGCTGTCCATCTCTTTCTGCTGAAAAAATAATTAGGAGGAATCTCATCTATGGAGATAGAGGTGAGGTCATCAACAAATAGGGCTCCCGTCTGTGGGAATCCAAAAGTGGACTGTAAGGGGGAGTAAGCTTACTGGACTCGGGAGGTATCCTGGACCTCCTCTCTGCTTCTGTCTCTGGTTTTTTCGTCTGTAAGGCCTCTTTGTTTTGTGGGGGCCTTTCAGTATCCCGTGGGACTTTTTCGGGATTTCCTTTCTCCTGTGCTTCCTGTTCGAAGCCTGGGGGAATATTTTCTTGTTCTTGGGGAAGGGTGATTGTTTCTCCTTGTAGTACTTTGGGCAGACCACTCCATCTATGCTTTTGAAAGGTCAAAAAAATAGCTTGCAAGTTAGATGACAATGTCTGTACTCGTTCTAACACCTCTTTATAAGTCTTAGTCCCTTTGAACATGTCATCCCAAGGGGACTCCTCATGTTCATATGCTTTCATATTGCAGTGGGCCATGTGTTTCCCCACTAACTGGTAAGGATCATGCTTTCTGTGCTCGAGGTCTATCAATTTGACCCCCTCCAATGCTGCCGCTTCAACCTTGGAATGACCCAGGTTGAGAAGTGAAATTTTTTCAATCTGAATGGGAAAAACATGCCAAGATTTCTTTTGAGCTATCTTTAATTCTATCTCGATTCCACCCATTACTATTTGATAAGCTACCTCCCTACACACTAATATTTCAGGGAGGAATTTTGGGAGCGCATGTGGAGGAATCGAACATCCGAAAACTCTGATGTAGGAGAAATTCTCCTCTATAAACCAGTCAGAGATTGCCCGAAGGCTTCCTATGACCAACTCTGAAATGTTGGGGGGGGGGGGGTGCACAGTTGTATAACATCTGGTGTAGTGGTATTACAACGAAATGAAAAATCTCATAGAATGAATCTTTGACATTTTCTTCCCAAAGTTTAGAATGATATTCATGAATAGGCTCCGGGTAAGTCGGATTCCAACTCCAATTCATCAAAGGGAAAGGAGTTGAGAAGCATATAACATCCATGATGTATGTGGACATATAAAAGGCTTCTGTTTGGCCTTTTGATTTTGCAGTCTGGTACTCCATAACCTCTCTCGCTATGTTATCAGATAAAATCTTATCCCAATTGAAGCTGTAACCTTTTGCGGCCTCATGCAGAAGAGGTACCCATTCTGCTGGGAAGTGGGTAGGACTTTCCTTACCAAAAAACCTACATAACATCATCGCCACATAAACCATATACTCGTTCAAAGACGCTGTGGCGTAAACACCATGTGTGTTGGCCCTGAATTTTTCTTTGTTTCTCCACCAGTCTTTTATTATGTCAGGATATGTTTGGTCCAACTCAAAACATTATTTCCTCTGAAACTCACTGACGAAATCTTTATTATAAATGTATTTGGGACATGAAGACAATTTATACATTACTTGTATATGTTATGGTCTGAAGGAGTCGATGACAACCCCTCGACTGTCCAGAATGCTCCTCGTTTGCACGTCCACTCGTTCTAAAGCCCAACTGATCATGTCGTTGTAAGTCAGGAGTTGTGGCCGCGTAGCCACCTTGTGAAGTTTAGACTCCGCTATATCCTGGAGTTTGTTGTCGGTATCATGTGGGAAGTTCTTAATCTCATAATCGAGATTTTCGAAAATCTGCCTCATAAGAATAGCTAGGATCCCCCTCTCACACAAGGGTTACGCATGAGGTTACGTTCAGGAGAGCAACAAAGATTATCCCTCCAAGGCTTAACCATTCATAGTAGTCAGATCGTATATTTGGGGGTTCTTCTTGAGGTCCAACTGTCTTCATTTGGTCTCGATGCTTCGTGAATTTCGAATCCGTTCGAGGTCCTTTGGAGTTCTACCTGTCCACTTGTCCTCAGTTCTCTCGAAGGATTTCATACTTGTTATCTAGCCCATATGTTCGGACTTTACTGTCGACTGTACACGCCTAGAGGCTGACTACGAATTGGTGACCTTAGTAGCCATAATCTTTAGGGTCTTTACACAAGGTGACGGTGAAGGGAAGTCTTCACTGTACCTGGAACAAACATTGGTCAAACTCACTCGGGTCCTTGGAGGGTAAATGCATGTTTATTGTGTGGAAGCTTTCATTGAGGCATAAGTCCATTATGCAGGTCGCCAACGTAACTGATCCACCCTCTCTATCCCAACCCCTTCCTATATTGATCTCACGATGTTGGATTTCATCACCAACTAGTGGTTTCATTGTGGGAAGGTTTGTTTGATTATTTTCTTCTCAGATTCGTAGCGTGTGTTGTTTGTTTTCTTTAGTGGACCTTAGGTTGAGTCAGTGTTAATGGCATCAACCCCTGGGAGTACCAATGGAGGAACCCCTTTTCCCGGGGAACCTTTCACCTTTCCTTCTTTTGGAAACGTTGGTCCTCCATGCATTGCCACATTGAGTCTTCTGGGACTCACGATCAGATTAGTGGTTTGGTTGTTCCCCACTCCGGTGATCTCGAATATTCCTAGTGCTTCGAATGCACCTAGTGCTTCAAATGTAAGTAAACCACCCACACATCAACCTCATGTCGACTTTTTTCCTTCTTCATCCGTTAAGTCTCCTTCCTTTTCTCCTTCTTCGCCTAGTGAAAGCTCTCAAGCAAGTATCCATGTTGATAAGAAGAAGAAGAAACATAAAGAGAAGAAGAAGACGAACCTGAAAATGACCAAGCTTCCAACCACATCATATGTTAGATCCAAGCTACCAGCTACTGTTAATCGTACTGGGAGTGTTGATGAGGTCGAAAATATTAAAACGAGGAATCTAAAACCCAAATTCCCTTGCAATATTTGTAAGGGTGACCACTTTCTGAGGGATTTCCCTAGTCTTCCCAAGGTCTTAGAAATGTGGTCCTCCACGTCATCGGCCCCTGTTGGACATGCTAGTGACACCTTGTCAACTAGTGACGTTAAGGTTGGTAAGAAGAAGACAACTGTCAAATTTCCTTGCATGTTATGTGAAGGTGATCATTACTCTCACCTTTGTCCTCGTATGGACGAGGCTTCTTATCTTTTGGAAAAGCTTCAACTTCCAACTGGTTATCGTAAGATTTCTGCCAACCCATTGCTAGTTAATGGATTGGTCAATCCGGTTCCATCCCTGGTCAGTTCGGTTGATCAGGTGGTCAATCTGGTTTCATTCTCGGTTGAACCACTAGCCAAAGTGGTCGATCCAGTTCCATCATCGGTCGATCCCACTCCTCCCTTGAGGAGTGCCAAGGTGGTCAATCTAGTTTCATCCTCGGTTGAACCACTAACCAAAGTAGTTGATCCAGTTTCGTCATCAGTCAACCCCACTCTTCATCTAAAGAGTGAACCCAAAGTGACTGATATAGTCCCTTCATCAGTCGATCCCACTCCTCCCTTGAGGAGTGCCAAAGTGGTTGCTCCAGTTACATCATCGATCGATCCCACTCCTCCTTTGAAGAGTGTCACCCAAGTGGTCGACCCGATTCCGCCATCAGTCGATCCCACTCCTCCCTTGAGGAGTGCCAAAGTGATTGCTCCAGTTACACCACTGGTCAATCCCACTCCTCCTTTGAAGAGTGTAACCAAAGTGATCGACCCGATTCCGCCATCGGTTGATCCCACTCCTCTCTTGAGGAGTGCCAAAGTGGTTGCTCTGGTTAAACCACCAGTCAATCCCACTCTTAAATCAAAGAGTGAGGATGTTGCTTAGGTCTACTTCGTTAATACTGATTCACCTAGACAAGGGGGAATTCTGCCCGTCCCAATGGCACTCCCTTCGAGTAATCATATGATTTCTATTGATTGGAATCATTTGATAGAAACCCGTCTTCCTTGTTATGTTCCTTTCCAAATCACCATTCATGTTTGTGATAGGAGTATTCCTAACACTGTAATAGATGAAGGTGCTTCTGTTAGCATCTTATCCGTGAATGATTGGCAAGATTTTGGTTCCCCGTGGCTTGCGTCCGCGACTCAGAATCTGTTTACCTTTGACAAAAGAGGTAGTCGACCTTTAGGGATCCTTCCTCAGTTTTCAGTTACTTTGGGAGGGAAAACGGTCTATGTTGATGTGATGGTAGTTCATGACCCCTTGGAATTTAACCTTCTCCTCAGGTGAGACTATGTTTATGCTATGAGAGATTTTATGTCCACTCTTTTTCAAGTGATGTATTTCCCTCACAACGGAAACATAGTAACAATTGACCAACTTTCATTCATTGACCCTCATCTGATGGTCAACCATCCACCTTCCCTGAACAGTCCCTACATGCCAACGATGTCCACCCCACTGCAGGTCAATTATGTATCGACCTGCCCCATGCGTTCAACCCCGCACGAGAGGGAATCTCTCCCTTCTCCTAACTTAGATCCAGTAGTTGACATGATAATATCTTTGATAGGGCCATTAGAGCCAGATATCCCTACCCTTATCGAGGTCGTCGACATGTATTCCTTTCGTAGTGCTTTTCTTCCATCTAGCGAAGATCTCCTGGAAGCCATGGCTGACGTTTTTCCCTTGACATGTATTCCTTCCAGAGAATTATCCTCTTGGAAGCGATGATCAAGAAGAGTTTTAACAAGCATATTTTCTCTTCTCTGTGGCAAGCTTATTAAAAAATGAAACAAAGGTGACGAGCATAGTTTTACTTCTCTTTGGAAATCTCGTTAAAAAATGAAACATAAGCTACGAGCATAGTTTTTCCTTTCTGTAGCAAGCTCATTAAAAAATCGAAACATAAATTTGGGGATTGAACCTGGAGCCATGAGAATAGTTCTTTTCTCGTGTCAAGCTTGTTAAAAAATGAAACAATCACCTCTCCCATCAAGTCGAGTCTTTAGCTATACCTCGTAGATGTCGAGTCGAGTCTTTTGTTAGGTCTCATATTTGAACCTTCATTTCATCCACCTGTATCATTTTTCTCCATCTAGTACAAAAATTGGTGACAACCTCAAAGTCGGTGAATGAAATGAAGCTTGGGGGGGAATGTCTCCAACCTTTTATTATCATTCTGGAGTTAAGCCGCTATCTTTTCAAGTTGGCGGTAGAGTACTAACCATCCATGGGTATCCCATCCTTTGGAAATTACGTTGGGAATTTACAAGTATAGTTTAATTTTGTTTCAAGCTTGTGTAAAAATGAAACCAATACTGAGCTTAGTCTTTGTTCTTTTTTGTGCTCGTAAAAACATGAGAATGTAACCGAGTAGAATTTTATCACTTTTTCGGAGTCGTAAAGGTTATACGAAAAAGGAACCCCCTGGAGTCTCCTTTAGTCTCTTTTCAGACTCTCTAAACATGAAAAGATTGCCGAGTGATCTTGCTTCCTTTCACACTCGTTAAAAGGTTTGAAAGGGCGTATTTCGAGTGGTAGTTTATCTCTTTTTCGGCCTCGCGAGACTAAAATTACGAAAAAGGACAACCCCAGAGTCACCTTTAAGTGATTTTCAGACTCTCTAAACATGAAAAATCGCTGATTTTTCCTTCTCTGGACTCGCTAAACTACACATTGAAGGGACCATATGGGAATGAACCCTTACTTCTTCTAGTTCATTAAACAAAAGAAGAGGGACTTACCGAAGGTGAGTTATATCGAGCATGTGTTACCTTCCTCAAGCTTGTTAAATTAAAAATAGGTACTCATCTATCTGGGTGGGGGAAAAATTGAAGGAAGTGGGTCAAGTGTTTTGAGAATCCTTTATGGCAGATTTTGTCGCCCTTGAACATGGCACTTGTTTGCGTCTCGTCTTACAGTTGGGTAATCTTCTTGTCTCTGAGTCATACCAATTCCATATGTCGCGATACTTTTTCATCCAGTCGAAGAGTGCTCTTATTGTCATCACATTACATTTTGGTACTCCTTGATTCAATGCTGCCATGTCAATTTCCGCGCTTCATCATGTTCAAGGGAAGTTTCACTTCAAACCATCCATATGCAATATTACCAGTTTCCATTTCCTGGGTCAGTCCATACTCATTTGATTCACCATCTTACATCATTTTCCTATGTCAGTTTCGTGTCGATGATGGGGGATACATCAAGGCCCTCCTTCGACGAGTATTTTCCTGTCGACTTCAACACATTATCCGAGAATTAGACTTAGAAACCAATTAGTACCTTGGGACCTGCATGCCTCAATGGCAGGCCTCCTCGCTTCTGACAGTGGGTTTACATCATTGACCTCTGATCGGATGATTCCATGAATGTTTTACCTCAATTCATTTATTCACATTCGCTGGAATGTACTAGGGTACCTTGGGAGTCATTGATATCACTGGTGATTTCCCTTGCACTTGTTAACGGTTTACCTCAATGGTTGGTAATCAAGTGGTTTCTACCATGTTCGACATCAAAACATTTATTCACATGGCTAGATTCATACCACATCGAGATTGGGACGAAGACCCTGGGTTGAGCATTCACTCTGTTAAACTGCTTTTCCCAGGCTACGAAGGAGATTATTTGAGCATGCTGATGTATAGACTATCACATAGATCCACATTGTATTGGTCCGTGGCTATGTTTTATCATCTCGCAACGCCACTGTGTATTTTTCGTGGTTACTATCAGTTCATGTCATGGAGGTATGGATCCACAATGTATCTTTGGTGGTCATATCCTTAGTCAATATTTTTCATGGATCTGCAGTGTATTGGTCGACGACCATGCTTTGAGTCATCTTGTATTCCAAGCATAGGTATGTCTGCCTTAGAAATACATTTTTTTTAATATTGTTTGATGGTTGTTTTCAACTTTTTCCAGGTTCTCCAACTCAACACTCTTGCATTAAATATTTGTAAATTGTTTCAACCATCATTCTCTCTTCTAACCTCACACTTTAGGGGGCATTCTGTCACACATGAAATTTGCACACCTAGGTACCTCGCCCTAAGTGTCGTAAAGTGTCATATAAGTGTCTCATACACCTCGACACCATGGAATAACCTATGTCACAATCCCTAGTCAATGTGGAGGAGGGATATATTAAATGAAGGCCAAAATACCAAGTGCACATGAATTATTATTAATATTCATAAAAAATAAATTAATTAAGTGTGAGAATCAAGTGCACATGAATTATTATTAATATTCATGAAAAATAAAGTAATTAAGTGTGAGAATCCACCTCACATTTGGTTTCATATTTTTTTAGGGAAGGTGGAGGATCTCATGGATGGTTGAAATATTTCCTCCCTAAAATCCTTAAGAAATATTTTCTCCCTAAATATCTTAGAGATCCCTTTTTTAGTGGATTTGATGAGAGATCTTCTCCATGGTGGTTAAGCCTTCAAATCCTATATAATGAGGGACTTCCATGGAGGAGGGGGGCATGGAAGAGTTTATAGATACCCAACTTATGATCTCATGAGAAGTGGAGACTTGAGGATATCAAACCTATGATTTGGGAGCTTTGTGCAACGACTGGATGCAGAGGACTTGGAGAGGCTGTTGTGGCTTCATTAATGGTTTGTAAGTATCTATTTTGAGTTCTCATGAATACATGTGCTTGAACTGATTCCTTCAAGTTTGTGTACATTTGCATGGACTTGTCTCTTTGGATAAATCTAGATTTAAACTAATCATGGTAGAATATGAAGTATGCCGTGTCTTCGTTATTTATTGGATTGCAGGGCTCGTTGAAGGACTTGGATATCAAGCTCAACTTGTACTGAGCAAGGACAAACTTTGTAAAAAGGTACTCATACTTTCTTTCTCTTCTCTATTGACTATCTTAGCTATGTTTAAAGGAAAGTCAGTGTTCAAAGTTAGCACTTTTCTGTCTTTGTCATAGGGGTCTAAGATCCAAGAGGGAATTCACCTGTCCATAGGGGAATTCATGTGACATTTAAGGCCTCTAAGGGATAACATCAAGGTGGGAAGAGATGGGAACTCATCATATAGGCCTACCAGAGTGACTCCAAAGAAACGTCTTCTTCCTTCATTGTGCAAACTGGTCATTACGATCTCTCCCCAGGCTTGGGGTCTTTGCATCCATCCTTGGGCTTCAAACCCCCATGAAGGTCCGAAATAATCATCTCCTCATGAATAGATGTACACTGAGAAAGGTCTTGCAAAGACAAATATGTATTCCCTCCATGGGTCCATGAGTCACAAGTATCATAACAAGCCACATCTAATTATAAAACCATCCGAACATGTGCATCAAACCCCCCTTTTCAAACTAAACAAATGCTCAAAGATGTTATACAATTTGTCAAATTCAGGCGTGGGAGGGGTGTCAAGGCATCTTATTGAGTCAATCATTCCCTAGGTCCAAGGTGTTTTCTTGAAAGAAACCCATCTAAGCCATGTGTGCATGTGAAGTGGAGTGGGGTGAACTTCTGGGCATGGGGTTCATGACATACACGGGTTTGTATTGTCTCATTTATGGGTGCCTTTGTAGAGGGTGAGCTGCCCTTCTTCCATGATGCAACATTTTTCCAAGCCCATTTATTGCTATTAATTAATTAATTAAATTCCAAATGCTGGGTACTCCCTATGGTTAATCAATTATCTTGGGGGGCAGTACCACATAGTCACTTGAAGTGAGAGGTACACAGAGTGCCATGGGGGTATAGTTTAGCTTGTAACACATTTGTGTAGATCTCTCAACAAGCGGGACATCTATAGATGTGAAATTATGCTTTTGCAGGTCTTATGCTTTTAAGAGATAACAATTCATTGTTTCTTAAGACCTCTTGGGAGAGCATTTAGAAGATTTTATGATTGGATTTTATCTTTTTCCATCTACTTTCCCCTTTGGGCCTTTGTCCCCTTCTTCCCATGAAATGAGGTACAATCCCTTCTTGGGTTAGTACACCCAAACATCCCAAAAGATAAGGAGACGGAAGGAAAGAAGTATGAAAGGTGATAAGTATGATTAGAAATGGATGATGACTCTTCAAGGAACCCCCCAGTAGCACCCTATTCCTGAGAGTGACCAACTTACTAGGACAAAATGACACCCACCAGGGTTAAATAAGAAAAATAGTATAAATTCCAAGCAAATGTTCTATAATCAAGAAAGGTATTTTACAACATGTTCAAATGATTCAAATATTAGAGTGACACTTACCATGATACCCATACTCATTACCTCGTGGAGAAAGACCCACTTCATTCTGGGGCCATACCAGTGTGGTGGATGTTGCTGTTGTTGGTGATGTGTAGAATGAATCAAATGAAAGACAAGGGCCCTTTGGGGCTATGATCTCTCCATCTGGATCTTGGCACTCCATGTTTTCAACTTGTGGCCCTCGAGACATAATCTCCTTAGTTACCCCTAGGTTGGGGGTAACACGTACAAGTGAGGGATGGTATGTACCTTTATTCATGTTACTAGGTTTACTGGTACAACAAAGTATACATCCTCCAATATACCATGTTACATATTCTTGCATTATGGGCCAATAAACATACCTTTGCAAGTCAACAACTATCTTCCCAACACCAAAATTGTTGAGTTTTCAATGAGCTATGGCTCATGCATTTAATTCAATTTTCTATTTAGATTTTAACTTGAGCCATAACTACTACAATAAATCAATATAATAAGAAGAATAACCATGCACAAGAACACAAGAAGTATACTGGGAAACCCTTCTCAACAAGGGAAGAAAACCCATCCAATCCTTCGCTATATTCTTCAAGAGAAAGACCTCCCACACCATTACCAAACCTATCACACAAGAGGGTGCTGTAATTCTCATATTTTCAGACCACAACTTCTGAAATCATGAGATGACACAATGCTAAGTATGTTCCCTCAATGGGGATTCACCTTTATTTATATAAGACTTGTTACATCAAATGATGTGTCTATTGGCACAATAGTGCCAACATTAATGACTCAAAATATGATTAATAATTACCATATTAATTATCTTTTGCATTAATGGCTGTTTCCCTTTGAACTGCTGTATCAATGTCTGTCTCCCTTTGAACTGCTATATCAATGGCTGTCTCCCTTTGAACTGTATCAATGGTTGACTCCCTCTGAAGTTTTTGAAGGAAAAACATCTTCCTTTGTTGTTAACCTGCCTGGAACAAGGAAACAAACGAAAGGAAACAAGACAGGAATATCTCCTAGAGGAGATGCATGAGTACATCTCTAGAATCAAAAGAATTGAAGGATTTTTGTCACAACTACAACATCTACAACATCTACTTGTAATGTAGCATGACAATTAAAACAATCAAACCTAGAGTCTTCACTTCCAGTGTGTTGTTCTTTTGAATGCATTAAGACTTCTCTGGGTCCATGATTGCACCAAGGGTTCCTTCCTCCTGCAAGTACCTTTATGACAATGATGCAAATAATACATATATACAAGTGCATACCCAAGAGTGTACACCAATGGATTTTCTACTTGTTTGTCAATGTCATGATGATCAATGAAATTCCTTGCTTGTTTTCCTTATAGCCACCTTGTACTATACAAGTCTCTGCATCAACCTTGAAGCTATTGTATATGGAGTGGCCTTGTACTTTAGTCTAGTAGCAACTTTCTGCATGCTCAGGACATACCTCAGACTTGGTCCTTCTATACCTCAGAGACTCCTACAGATTTGGGCCTGGAACCCTTCTCAACATCCTGGCTTCTATCAAAAACAATATTGTTGTAGTGCTATCTGTCAAGTAACTCATACATGGCCCTTGTTGTTGGATAACACATATTAGGGTGCACGACTGCTGCAACCTTTTGTTACTGATAACACTGACACATATTTTCTTGACACCATACCAACATATTCATTTCGCTATTCTTTTTTCCTTGGAGGAAGAGACTCTTTATATTCTATTGACTGAAAGTCTGGAGCCTAATCCATGTTTTATTCTTCTGAATCATCAATGCTAGTGAAGGTCTGCTCTAACTGACTATGGAAATTATCCCCTTGCTTGGAAGCCTTTATTTTCTCAGCTTTTAATTTCTTAGGCTTTAATTTCTGGGCCTGAGTTACCCTTGGCTCTGCAACAGTAGGATTTTTCATCTTCTCTTGAGAACATTGTTTCTTTTCTTTTGAACAACACCAGGGGGAAATGAAGTTGACCCCATCATGTATTTTTGTACTACACCAGAAGAAAAAAATGGATAGACCCTAGCTCTCGAGTTTGAAGAGAGAATTTTCCCGGAGAGGAATGCATCTCATTCCCAACCTCTACTTGAAACCCATCAAAAGTATGACTGAATTGTATGGTGAGTTGAGGGTCTACTTTGCTAAATTAAAAAAAATTTAAAGCCAACCTGCTCTGGCAGAGATACTCACGACCTGAGGTTATGTTGTATAGTGGAATCACCTCCACAAAATTTCAGCCTCAATTCTCTTGGGATGACAGTTCAACCTTTCCAGCAATACATGCTCACAAAACAACAATATCGGCTCTCCATAAGCCTGTAGAAAAGTTTGAAGTGGCACTAATTCTACCCTAAGCCAATTTCTTGTAAGGCTATCAATGTCGAGGTGTCTTCATACATCATATGCATCAGATAGTTTGGTTGATCGGCCCCAACATTAATCATTTGAAGCGGTAGTAGGTGCTACATAACTTTAGTGTCTTACTATCCCATGTCTTGCTATAACAATATCATCTCCACAAAATATTTAGAAAGGGGTCCGACCCTTTCCTTCACCACATAAATTTCACCACAGAAATTTAAAAAGGGGTCCGACCCTTTCCTTCTAGGCTGCGACATCCTTAGAGGCCTGCAACCAACCTTTTTCCTTTCCACAAAAAACTCAGGGAGGTCCCGTCTCAACCTTTACCATTAAAGGATAGGTCTAACCCTTGTTTTTTTATGCCAACGATAAGTTCTTCTCCCATGGTTGCCTTCCTGTATTTGCTGTGGGGTCTGACCTCTTTTCTTGGCAATGGTAGCAAGGGTTTGGCAGTCTTTTAGGTGACCATGGTGTTATTTCATCCTTAATCAAGTGGTATTCTTCAGGACCTTCTCTGATACCATGTTGAGTTCTCAATGAGCTATGGCTCATACATTTAATTCAATTTTCTGTTTAGATTTAACTTGAACCATAACTACTGCAGTAAATCAAGATCACAAGAAGAATAACCATGCACAAGAACACAAGAAGTATCCTGGGAAACCCTTCTCAACAAGGAAATAAAACCCAACCAATCCTTTGTTATATTCTTCAAGAGAAAGACCTCCCACACCATTACCAAACCTAGCACACAAGAGGGTGTTGTAATTCTCATAATTTCAGACCACAACTTTTGAAATCATGAGATGACACGATGCTAAGTGTGATTCCTCAATGGGGATTCACCTTTATTTATATAATACTTGTCACATCAAATGATGTGTCTATTGGCACAATAGGGCCAACATTAATAACTCAAAATATAATTAATAATTACCATATTAATTATGTTTTATATTAATTATCTTTTACATTAATTATCTTTTGCATTAATTATCTTTTATATTAAGGTGGGGTCGACCTGTACCCTTTACATAATCAATATGGTTACATGTAGGTTTGGCTCTTGAGTAATATAGAAAACAATATCATACACCCACTAGTGCTTAGACACTAGGGACACATCCATAGGGATGTCCATATCTCTATCTCACTACGTCTCATAGGAGAACCACACTCACTAGTGCTCAACCACTAGGATCACATTCACCTGTGCTCGTCCACAGGCACGTCCAACTCAACATATCTTCTTTCCCACTGCATTACACATGAGAGTCATTTGGAGTTAATCATCTCAACTCTCTGCTCAGAGGAGGCTAATACATCATTTTTATCTCTCTCTCATAAAAATGCACCCAACTCATGGGAATTCACACGTTCACCTTGTGCTCAACCACAAGCATGTCCAACTCAACATATCTCCTTTCTCACTGCATTACACAGGAGAATCATTTGGAGTTATTCTCAACTCTCTGTAAGGAGGAGGCCATAACTACATTACAACTCTGTCTCAGATAGGAACCACACACCCATATCAGGGGCTCTCTCTCAGGTACACCCATCTCAGGGGCTTTCTATCAGTCTGTGTCCTAGAGGATGTCTCACATAGCTGTAATCATCAACAAAAATGTCCTGCAACCTTGGAGGTCTGAGCCTCTCTGATAAGTTACAGTGTTTCACCTTTAGGAATGCGAAACTTGTCTAGATTGTAGAGCAACCCATTTCGGAGATGATAGTTATCCTTATCGTCACCTTTTTCTACATGAATTTTTCCTTATAGTTGTTGAAAATCCTCTTTAATGTCCCCATCTTATGTGTATTCCTCTTTGTATGCATCATGGGTAAAATGCTCCATGTGCATAAGAGTTCCTAAATTTGTAATCTTGGATGTGGGTGGCCTTGAAAGCAAGTATGCCAACTTATTATTGCTTCCCTTCTTGTACTTGATGACTAGATGAAATTGCTACAAAAACCCCATCCTCTAGTAATTCCTAGTTTGTTGAAGTTTACTCTAAGCCTGCAAATATTGCAGTGGTTGGTTATCTCTGCTGATAATGGTTTCCTTTCCCATCAAATAGTGCTTCCACTTCTTAACATCTTGAACCATGGCATCAAGTTCCTTATCATATGTAGGGTAGTTTAAAACTCCCCCATGAAACATCTTAGAATGATAACATATGTGCCTTCTGTTATCCCTAGCCTAGGGATGACTGAGGAGATTATGTCTTGAGACCCATAGGTCCTAGACATGGAGTACTGAGAGCCATATTGACTTGAGCCTGACCCTAGAGGGACCATCCTTCTTCTTCAATACTTCCATCTTGTCAGCATCAACAACATCCATCCCATCATCCTGGTCCTTCAACAATAATGGGTCTTGCTCCATGAGGTAATGAGTCCGGGTATCATGGTATGTGTCACTTTGATTCTCAAAAAATTTGAATATGTGAATTTAATTATTTTTACTTATGACTTGTGCTTGGACCTTATGCCTTTCCACTTGTCCACACCTGGGGGGAATGACATGATGCTCTAGCAAGTTGGTTCTCATAGGGTTTGAGTTGCCACTGGGTGGGTTCATGAAAGGTCATCGTCCATTCCCACCATACTTATCACTTTTCATTTTTTTCCCTCTCATCCATCCCCTACATTAGTTCGAGCATTGGGTTTGACAAGCTAGCAAAGGGTTGTACCTTACCTTTTTGGAAGAAGGGGATAAAGGTCTAGAGGGTAATAATAACCAGAAAAAGATAATAGCCAAAGAACAAAGCCTTCATATGATTTGCTCAGGGATCCCCGAGAAAGCAATAAAAGAATTTTCAGCAAGAAACATAGGGACCCATAAAATAATAAAATCAAGACCTAGTTGGAGGATAGGGGGTCTCATCACGAGCTAGCCTATTAGGTCCATGGGCATGTAGCGGTATGACACTACCATTCAATCGGTCACCACGCCAGGGCAGTGTCCCCTAACTAGTCTTTTGAAAGAACAGACAATAAGATAAAAAGGTAAAAGGCATTGAATGGGCTTGGAAACATTTGCATCCATGACAAGGTGCAACTTACCCTCTTCAGAGGCACCCATAGGTAATCCATACATTCCCCTATCATCACTTCACCCTTTTCTCAAACATCCCTACACCACCTCATCCACTTACATGGCCTGGATTTGTCTTCACCTGGAAACATCCCACGTCCAATGAGAATTATCCTAGTAGGACCTCCTAACGTCCTCTCCAAACCTGGCTTGTATAATAACATAACGTCTTTGAGCACTTGTCTGGGAAAGGGGTGTTTTATGCACATGTTTAGATAAATTGATTAGACGTGATTGACATTGTTATGATCCTTGTGACTTATGATCCCATGGAGGACATACTTGTTGTTCTTGCAGGGCCACACCCGACAGATAGGTACACATGGGAATATTATTAGGTCAGACCTCCATAGGGCTAAAATCCCACCAGATGGATGCTGAGACCCTAGCCAGGGGCAAACATATGTCAGAGGCTTGCACCAGAGAGAGAGGAGGATGTTCCACTAGAGACTGCTTGGCAGGCCTAGACCCAGGGGGGTATTTCCCTCCCACTATGATGTTGGCCTTGGAAGGCCCATGACATCACCTCTGTGACCCTTGACATCACCCAATGTTTGATGGACACTTTGGAGGCAGTTGTTTTCCAAGTGGCATGCGTGGCTTGATCTAGAGGCCTTGGGAGGCCTAACATTTTTCTCTTGGAGGCCAACGTTTCACTAGAGAGGCCTAACATCACCCTAACGGGGAATGATGTCACCTTTTCTACTGGATTTAGGGTTTAATTTGTCATTTTTATGTAAAAATTAGATATTACATGTAAACTGGCCATGTTGACCTTTTTGACCTAATTTGTAAATTAAAGGTCATTGTAACTGTATAAATAAGGGAAAATCTCTCATATTTTTCATCATCTTTCACTCACACTTAAGTGAGGTCTTAAATTTGCGCCCTAATTAGGGTTTATTGGCTGAAATTTGGTGCACACTTCTTGAAGGAGGCTATTTTTGGTGTATTTTAGCATTTTTCTTGGTGGAAGTCTTCAACTAGGCCTATTGCTAGATGA
>ML811329.1:16620-36405 GCA_009831015.1 Picea engelmannii
TATTCATGCAAATCTAAAAGATTTCAAAACTAATTCCTTTTTTGTGTCCCCGACAATGACGCCAAAAATGTTAGCTCACTAATTCAATTGCATAAACTAAGACATCAAAGTATCAATTTAGGGTTTGTAATATTAGAGACAAATCACTATATGTGAATATACTAGTCTTAAATCAATCTTAACTCTAAAAGAACTCTTTCAAGAAACACTACAAAAATACTTTATAAACTATTTTTCAAAAGAAACAATAACTAATTCTTCAAATGCTCACAACCTCATAGGTAGACAATTAGGTCACAAAGGAAATTTGTTTCAAGGAAATGAAAGAAACTATGTGATAAGACTTAGCTTGACCATGAACTTAAATAATTTGTTATGCATCTAAGAAAGAAAAATATTCAAGAAATGCTAAATCCTCTCAATTCAGTTACCACAATTTTTCTTGGTTGAAAATCATATTGTACAGTGAATTTTAGATTCCTATAGTGACTAGTTTCATTTATCACAGTTCAATGGTGGAAACACAGTTTGTAGGGTGAAGAATTCCCTTACAAAGATACTCTAGTGACTGTAAAATAACGTTAACCCAATAAGAGATAGCCTCTACAATAATACTTTGTTTTAACTGTGGATTTCATAAATTGCAAAGGAAGGAAATGCAAACAAAATTCTAATCTCTTTTACCCAGGTTTGTCATAGTCTTCAATGGCGGGAAAATAGGCTGTAAAAATAAATTGTCATAACAATCATGAGCTCACAACAATACTCTTTTTAGACTTATGCAAATTATGGATCAAAATAGGGTTTTATGATTCGTTTAAATTCTATTTTCAAAAGGGAAAATTTCTGCAATTAAAACTAAAAATAAAGAATTATTTAAAAGAAATAGAGACACATAAATATTTACCTGAACACACTAATTAAAGAAGCAACAAATATAATCTATGTGCATCAATGTACAATTGTTGCATAGGCCATTGCAAGGGGGCCCTTCCAAGCTTTGGCTCATGCACAAGGTTAGAAAATCAAATGGAGAAAAACTCGAGACTTTATATTGATAAAATCAACTACAATATGTTCATAAGTTTTCCAAATTCGAATTCCCCAAATGCGTTGAAGTTTTGGCATATTTATACATGAGAAAATTTGACTAATCTAGCCTAAAATATCTCTTGGATGGATAAAAGATCTGAAAGACCTCCTAAGAATTCTAGATCAAACCTCAGATGATACATTTTCTCCAGAAATCATGAGGAAATCGAATTCTATTCTTGCTGTTATTTTTTTTGCTTATGGAAGCCACACGTTTGACCAATGCTGACACACGACTTTTGGGCAGTTTCACATGCTCCAAAAGCTCATGATCCATGGTGTAAATGTTGGGAACAAAACCCATATGCCCATTTTCTCTAATTCAACCTACAAATATGCTAAGCTCAGAGCAATTACGAGAAAAAATCATTTATGATAATAATGCTGATAAAAACTCAAGAATTTGACAATTTTGCTTATTAAATAGAAAATAGAAACAAAACTAACAATTTACCTTTTAGATCCTTTATTGATCCTGGGTTTAGTGACAGTAGGTACAAAAATGCAGAAAATGGAGGAAAGGAGTTGTGAAAATAGGGTAAAAATGATGGTTTTATGACAAAAAGGTGAACCCAACAGAGTCCCCTTTTAATACAACTCTCATACAAATACATCTCCACTACCTCAGTAATGAGTCAATAATGCATACAACAAATGAATGACACATATGACACATTTCCAATTGATAGACATAGGGAAAATAATGCTTATTATTTGGTTATGATGAGCAATCAAAGGCTTATATACTATGGAATCTTGTTGTGAGAAGCTTGTTAAAATGTATTGTTGTTTTTGGATGAAGGAAGCACCATTGTGGAGGAATCAATAGAAGCTTGTTAAAATGGATTAACTTAGATTTTTTAACAGAAAGTGAATGTGAAGAGACAAAGATATTGAAAAGACATCTAAATAGTTGATTAAAACTCTTTAAGAATCATGCATCAAACCCACTAATCTTAATTAACCGAATATTATAAGACAAATAAAACTAGAAAACACATAGGAGAAATTGCAATTGAGAAGGAGCACAGGATTGCAAAATTCACCCACAAGTTGAAATATACATCTTGCAAGAAGCATCCAACAAAGAGGAACAAAAAAAAAATAACAGACTTAGAAATGAACTCAGTTAAATAGGAAACCTCATTTATATATTTCTTGACTTAATATTATCTATGTAGCTAGTGTAGTTTTTAGATACATATAAAAACCCAAAGTGAGCCATCACAAAGTAGCCAAGAGAATGTTGGGACATGCCAATTGAATGTTGATATAAGGTATGGAGTATTCCTAATCTAGTAAACTAACTTAACCCTCTCTCGAGATGTGACTATGTCTACCTGCAAAGGATATAACACATATCCAATAATAAGTTGTCTTTGAAGTTATTTGAGATGAATTCATAAAAATCACTGAGTGTTGCAAGATGATGAAACTAGCTTGATAAAAATTAAAATACAACCGAACAAAATTGACTGACATTTTTAATAAGACTAGAAGGAAAAATAAGTTTGAGAAATTGAAGGAAATGTTTGGCATGGGCGAAACAATTTTCCATTAGGGGGAAGTGTTATAAATATTTGAAAACAAGACCTTGAAGAATATGAAGCGAGATTTGATCAAATTGGTGATCAAGTGAACGTTGGATGCAACTTTGCAAAAGATAAGTTAAGACAATGTATGATAAATGAAGTTCTTATTTTAACACAAATGTGTGTTGATGAGTTGGTATCCAACATTAACTTGGAGAAGACCAAGTCAATATTGAACCATTAGTTAATCTAGCACTAATGAGAAATCATGGAGCCAATACAAAAGTCTCAATAAAAATTCATTATTAACATAGTTTACTTTTATCATCCATCAAAACACACACACACACACACACACACACACACACATGTATATATATTTGTGTGTGTGTGTGTACCTAGGTTGGTCACCTCTATTGTGTTCATAAGTTGATGGCCCTCCCATGTTAGGCACCATAATAAGCATTGATGGGCTTGTATTAAGTACCATCCATGAATGCAAATAAGTGCTCCTCGGGAGTTTCCCTGTGAAGTTTTCCTTGGAAAACAAATAAACAAACAAATGTGTGTGGGTGGGTGTTGAAGGAAAACCTCACAAAGAAACCTAGGGAATGCTTCCCCACATTCGTGGATGGCATCCCTAGTAAACTTGTGGGCATAGACTAGTGTGCCTCACTTGAGGGGATTCGAATCAAGCACTTGCTAGCATGAAATTAGCTAAATGCCCAACAAGATTGGAAAAAGTCAATTGAGTTAATCCTTGAGCTAAATATAAATCAATGTGTAACAACTTGACTTGTTTTCATCATTTTGTTAGAGTTTGATGAAGGGCATCGTATTAGTCATGGCACACAATTGATTTAATCCCCTAATTAGTGAACTAGAGTGTTGTAAGCTTGTAGTGAGAGACCATGCGTTATAAAAAAGTATTGTTGTGTATTCCTATGAATTGTGTAGATTTAAAAAAAAGTGTTGTTGTGTATTCCTATGAATTGTGTAGATTTTTGTTTGATGCCATAGAAAAAAGGTATAGTGTATTCTATTATAAATTTTGTACATTCGTACTATTAAGTAATAAACTTATATTCTCTACAATATATGAGTTCTCTACTTATATGTGATCTTTCTTGTTCATTAATAAAGTTGTTAATACTTGGGATGATAAAAAAAATTAAGTAATCTTGTGATGGTAGTGAAGTCACTACTAACACGTTATGTTTGAGATGTAGTGTTGAATGAATAACATTAATTGGAATATTAATGTTTGCTTCCAAGAACAAGTGTTCTACATAACCAATGCACTTATCCTTTGTAGCCTTGGAAAAGGAACTTAAGTCCCAAATTATCAAGTGGTATTAGAGTTGAAAAGTTACATGTGTTTATAAGTGCATAGTGAGATAATAAGCATGTTCCATGGAAAATATATTGTCATTTTGACATGGATGCCACTATGGGATAGTACGCCACTATCTAGAAGATTATTGCATTGATTTGTTTCTCTATAGGAAAATTGTTTGAAACAACCCAGATGAAGCTAAGATAATTATGGGTTGATCATTAATGGGAAATGCCCTTTTAACAACTAAATAATGTTGAGGATTATTGAGGAGGGATAATATTAATGTAGAACAAAATTCTAACATAGGAATTTTACACCATAGTAATAAGCCTTACAATTATAGGTGTTGCACAAGTAATAATCACATGTTAAAGAAGGCCTATAAAGTCACGGAATTAAAAAAAAAAAAAATGGAAAATGGTCCATGAAAGGATGTAGTAGCAAATAAGTTGATGCATATACAAAAGATACAAAAATGTATTTTTAAAATTTAAGAATAGTATTTTTTCCTAAAGGAATGATGGCACAAATCTAATTGCAAATTCATAGCTGGAAAAATACCAAGGTAACTAGGTGTATATACATGATGTGAACATATATGTATAATTAGAATCTTAGAGAAATTAGGGTGAGGATGAATTTTTGTTTAGAGGAGGGTTCTAAAGAAGACAAGTTGAGAGTCAAATTTATTTCATAAACTTGGATTCAGAGGCAATTTTTAAGAGGGTGATTATGAACCTAGGTCTAAAGACAAGGATTGAGAAAAAAATAATATGAGAGAATAAAGAATTTGGATGTATATCCTAAGGAAGATAGGGATCATGAGAAGGAGAGAGAAAATTGTTGGTTACCTTTGTATTATTCATTTAACACACACACACACACACACACACACATAGCAAAAATGGAGACAAAAGATAAGTATATATATTTAGTTGATTATAGTACAATATATATTAGGCTAATTGTAGATTAAAATAACTCTCCTTACATGACCAAGGTACTCGAAATATTTAGTATCTACATCACACAATCATAAACATCAAAATATTAACCTAAACCATATCTATGACTCATCAAACTCATATAGGTTTAGTTGGTAAGCATAACATTGATATTATTGAGATTGGTTTGGAGACTACATAGTTATCTTTTCCAACTCAAGGCACTATGGGTTTGTGTTGTGCCTTTCACCCATGTGAAAAAAATATACATATTAAATAGGTTGGTATCAAACCAAGTAAATACAATAATAACATGAGATCCAACATAACAAAGGAAACAAAAATATATAGCAAAGTTGTAGCTACTAAATAACAACATAAACATTATATTTTCCCCTCAGGGGGAGTCTCCTCAAGCTATATTAGATTCTTCTCACCTCTTCCTTCATAAAAATTGATTAAACATGCCCATTGAGCTAATGCAATGAATCATTTTGTTCTGAGATTCTTGAGCTCTTTGATAATGTAATTTGTCTTGTTTTATATCCTCAACTAACATTCTCCCAAACTCTTTGAGTTAAGGGATTTCCCTTCTAGGATAGCAACTATGTACTCCTTTTTATTTGTTTCCTTTTAAAATACATCCCTAGGAAACCCTCAAGCAATTCCCCTCATTATGAGGATGGTATCTGTTACACCTCAGATTCTTTGCAGTGTACCCTACATTTTTTCACAAGATGTGACCACTCTGATGAGCCCAAACTGTGATGATTTATTTGTATGTGGTCATGATAGGATGATTGATGTATAAGTGTTGGTTGGTTGGTTGGTTACCGACATCCCCTATAAAGGATGGTCATGGCATGTCTTTTTAGTCCCCATTTTCATGGTGCTTGGTTTTATTTCTCCGACCGACTATCCCTTGGTGGTGGTAACTCCCTTCATGTTGGGACTTTATGTCCAGGGTAGGTATGCAGGCATTCTGAGGTGGATCTATCCAGATACATGATTTATGGGGGTCCTAGCTATTCACTTATTATATTTTCTATGTAAAATGTGATTTCATTTTGTAAGGGTAGTCACACCCATGGTTTAGCGCACCTATTTTACCCCACATGGACCCTCTCTCTCATGTATGTACCACACTTTCGTCATGGTCCCTCATAGATGATTATGCATATGTTCACTCATCTTCACATATCCTGATGCATTGTCATAGTTCTCGAGGTAGTACACATATTCCAAGGCATTGGTCACATCCTCCAAGGCACATTTTGGACTCTTTTGCACACATGGACATTCTCTACACATGCCACATGGGAGATCCTAGAATGTTCCTCTACTTTCATCATTTTTGGAGATGTCTTTCACATAATTTGAGGGTTGACCCATTCATTTGAAATGATTCTTGTTGTTGGGGGTTTTATGACCCATTTTTGACTTGGAGGGTCACTCGCGTGCTTCATGGAGGTTCCTTGACCTTAGATATGGATATGGTCTTTCTTTGGAGACATATTTCAAGGATTTATGGACATTATTTAAGCATTCCTTGAGCACATTTTGTGGAGGCTGTCCCCTTTTGAGGCCATTCTCCACATTTTCATGAGAACGTTCCACTTGGAGGAGAGGAACGTTGGAGATTTACTTGATTGGGAGGCTACCCCACCTTGTTTTGAGGCCTCCACATCACCCTTTTCTTGGAACATTGTGCTTATAGAGAACATCTGCCCCATTTTTTGTGGGAACCTCCTCTTTTATAAGGATTTCTAGAATGTAAAGCATCTTTTGATTGTCTTTTGACTTAGTCTCCAAGTTATGTGGATGGAAATTTACTTTTATTTTATTTCCTTAACCTAGATTTAGGGAATAAAGAATGAGAAGGAGTTGTGAGCCTCATCTATAAATAAAGGGCCTCTTGTCATTCCAAATTGTTGTGAATTTGTTGGAGATCATATAAAGCCATTAATATAAGATCTTTTACTTAGTATTTCTTGGTGTCAATTCTTGGATCTTTTTATTTCTTGGTTATTCTTCTTAATTCAAAGACTATTGTGAATATACAAGACCACTACTAAATCTAGTAAGATCGATCCATTGAGGAGTTGCACAACTACTTGGAAGGAGGACATATAGGGCTTATGTCTCTTCCATCTTCCTTAAAATGATTTGGTAAGTGCTTATCTCTTGTCTTGATTAGTTTTTATTCTTCCTAGCAAGGGTTTTAAGTATTTTTTCCAATCTTTTGTTGATCTTGTTGGTGAAGTCTATTCCCTTAAGGAAAATTTTCTTGTAGGGCCTTGGTTTTCATGGGTTGCCTTGATTAGACAAGGTAATACTAGCCTTGAGGCACTATTCTCATATTCTAATCCATAAGCATTGAATAACCAATTCTTAGAGGGGCATACTTCTTGACCCCATAATCCCTAAGTGGAGACAAGGCATTAAGATTAACTTCCAACAACCAACCACAAAACCCCTAAAAAATCAATTATTTTACTTGATTTCATATAAAATACAAAAAATATAGAATATGTACTATCAAATTTTTTTTATTTATTTTCTAGTGCAAAGTTAACGATTCATTTTCATTTTCTAAACATTTTTGTCCAAGGGTTTATAGTAAATTGTTGATCTTTAACCCTAATAACGCAAAGTAGCCCCACACATTTGTGCTTAAAGGTTTTATCTAACATTTTGTAGGTTGATTTAAGAGGTTTATCAATTCTAAAAATTAAATTGCAGTAAAGAAAATCAGAATTGGTCAAACTCTAAAGCTAGGGTTTAACCCTAAAAGGTGGATTGTAACCCTACCTTAACTTGTATTTCACTTATGGATTGTTTATAAAGGATATATAACACTTTATAATAGTGAAATTTATATCCTGAGTGCTTCATAGATATTATTTTACATTTTGGAGAGTTTTGGTGAAACCCTAGGGGGATTCACCACTTTCTTTTGCAAGTTTGAGATAATTGCATGGTTATTATTCATTTATAATTGCAATAATTCATTGTCAGGATTTTTTACATATTTTATTCAATTCCTTAGCCACAATACCCAATATTTATCATTACAAGTTCTTTTATGCACTCTTGGGGTGCCTTTCCTCACCCAAAATATGTGTTTTCTGCGTTATTTATCATATATCAGATTATATAATTTGTATATAGCATCAAGATAGTCCAATTTAAAATATATAATCAAGAGGTAACTCAAGTATATCACTTTTTCTTGGTTTATGCAATTATATTTCACTCTTGTGCGGTAAAAAGTGTTTGTTTCTTCATCCAAAGAGTGACATCATAGTGTTGATTTATATTTCTGATATAGCATATTTATTTTATATCTCAACACTTAATTAATTAGCTCCCAACCCTCTTTATATTGTGGTAGTTATTATTCTAGTTCTTATTTGAATATTCTCAAGGCATTTTTCTACTCCATTGGCATTCATGTATCTAACCATATATTGAGGTGTGTGTTTTGGAAGTGACTTGTATCATAAGATACCTTGAGGTATTGTACATGTTCATTTCTGTGGATTGGGATGCCCCCCGTGTCTTCAAGGATCTGGCTTAAACTGAAGGGGAAATTGTGCTAAGGTGATAATGGTGTTTTTCTTGTGTTGTGCTTATCCCCATTAGCACCTCTACAAAGGTTGTTAGTTCAAGCGATACAAATTTTTGGCGTTGTTGTTGGGGAGGACCTTGTTGGTTTGTTACCTAGATTTTGACGACATTATCCCAACAAACTTGAAACATTTTTTGGCATCCCCTAGGTTGAGGGTAAGCTTTCTTGTATTTGTATCTTAATGATATTATTTTGAATGCCAACCTTGATTGCCTCATCTGGCGATTCAACTCAAATAAAATATAAAGAGGTGCATTGCAAGAGGAAAATCCCACAAAGAAAGATTGAAAGGTAACTTAGGATTGATTCAAAGCATACACAAGCTATCTATGAACCCAAATTCTCATAATTCTCAAGTTATATTGGTGACTCCACATCTTTGGTATTTGTATGATTGGTATGCCATTCTCTTATATTAATAAATAATCACCTTCTATGTTTCAAATATGGCCTCTAATGAAGGAAAATTTTGGAAAGTTTTGTTTGCTCCTTTGGATTTTGCAAGTGTTCAATTGTGTCCAGGTGAGCTTTATTTTGATGCATGGACTACTTGGAACTGATTAGGTCCCAATGTTTAATGGAAATCCATGGTTGACTTCAAGACATGTTGCATCTTTAATGGATTATGTGGTAGATAATAACATTGTTTATGTTGAACAAACCTTAATGATATAATTTGTAGATTCAATGCAAGGGACAAATGCATGTGATTGGTATTTCATCTTGAAGCATAAAGAGATAAAATCATTTCCACAATTAATGAAAATGTTTCAAAAGAGTTAGATATATGTTTATGAAGAAGTTGAAGATTTGTATGTATTTCTTGATTTGCTAAGAAGAATAGGGGACAAGATCAACAACCTAATGTTGGAATTTGATGAATACCCCTCAAGTGACCTTCTTGTGAAAATAGAGGAAACAAAGGATGCATACCTTTTGTTGTGTGGTTATATTGGAGAAAAATGTGGTGAGCCTTCTTCGTCCAAGCACGATGATAATCTACTTGAAGAGGCACATTCCTCTCCTCCCTCCCATGAGTCTTTGTTGCACAAAATTTCAAAATTGGAAAAAGATGAGGGACATGTATCCCATGTTGAAGATGTCAAGGAAATTAGTGATGTGATTAACATAGACAATCTCGTTGAAGAAAAGCATGAAGAAACACCTTTTTGTTCTCTTGAACATGATTAGTTCATTGAATATTTTGTTGCAAATCCTCAAGAATAAAATGATGATGAAGAATATACTTATGCTTCCATTGCAAAGCAATATACTTTTAAGGGAATATATATGAAGAGAACCTTGGTGTCATAAAGCATCCAAGCATTTGTCAGTTCTCTGCTACAAGAAAGCAAGGATTTGACATGCTATACTCCTTTCCAAGATTTTGACTTTCATGATACATTTTTTAGCATCTTGGAAGAGGAAAGTATAATGGAGGAACGCCTAATTGACGAAGAGAATGAAAACAAATAGATTGATTATATTGATTCTCTTCATATTGAAAGACATAAATGGGATACAATTTGTTTTTATTTTGATGGGGATCCCATTTACAATACAGATCATGATGTTTATAAAGGTGAAATTTTAGATTTGTGGTCTTGTCGACAACTAAACATGGCCATTGAATGTAAATCCAACTTCACTATGCAATAACAACCATGTTGTTGGCTGCTTCTTGTCTACGCGGGGTTTATCAAACCCATGGTTTGAGTTGACCATGACCAACAAAACCCTCAAGACACTGACCCTTTCAGCGTCACTTGCTTGCATAGATGAAGTCTCACCCGAGGTATCTATTGGGGCTACAAGAACCAGGTTTCTGCAACAATAAGGGAAAGGGAGGCTGATGCATGAATCATTCTTCCTGATCTTAACTTATGTATGTTCATGATTATTACCTAAAATATCACAGCCATACATGAACATTCTTGCATAACCAATTCATAGACTAAATTCATTATGCGAAATATCATTATTCATGGATGCATAAATACAATAAAGAACATAAGACACAATATCCTTTATGATTATTCCAAATCCCTCAGGTGACGTTTCCCGTGTACTGCCAATCGATAGTGATTTATGATGGATTTCCTGAGTAAATTCTTATTCAATGCTATAATGACCTGTCACACCGATCGTTCAACTGTCTTTTCTGTGCCTGACTGTATTTAATGAGATTTTCATGCTGCCCTACACAGTAATGTGTTAATAGTCATAGGCGGGCTTATCCCTATCTTCTCATGGAACTTTGATGCAGTGTTCACTTCGTGTAGGATGATTAGTCCAATTGCACAAGTTCTGATACCGTGGTTTGGTTAAGAAAGTGTGTACCTTGGTCGCTAAGTAGTATGCAAAGACATTTGAACCTAGTGACTACATTCTAAAATAGAAACCATGTGACAGTCTCTGTAGTGCAATCAATAATAGGTGAGGCTTCTTCCCACCTAGTTAAATACTCGGTCGCAGTGATGATGTACCTTGCTTCTTATCTCCTTTCTTGTGGGTTGATGGGACCCTCAAAATCAATATCCCACTTATCGAATGCTTGAAATGTAACTTGTGGATTTAAGGGAATTTCATCACGTCGATATGGTTTACCTACTATTTGGCATGGGTCGCAATACTGACAATACTCCTTCACATCTTTGAATAATGTAGGCCACCAAAGTCCTGCACATAAAATCTTCTACGCCAATGCTTTTCCTGCGTAATGTCCTCCAACAATCCCTCTGTGTGCTTCCTCAAATATTGTTGTTCTTCCGTGTTCCAGTATGCAACACCTCAGGATTCCATCTGCCCCTAACTTATACAAGTTCCCTATAATTATTTGATAGTTTTTTTCCTTGACTACCAATTGTTTCTTTCGCACCACCGTCATGTTGGAGGGAGCCACACATGTATATAGAAACTCCACAGTGTTCATGAAATAATCATCCACCATCTTGAATGCGAATAACTGCACATTCGGAAAATTATCATCCAAATTACCTACATCCTCTCCTGCCAATATCCATGAGAGATGATCTAGTCCCGCATTCAGTTTCCTGAGTTTTACGATGACCTCAAAATCATATTCCTAAAATAGTAACAATCATATGCATATTCTTCCTCCTAAGACATGATTATCGACTAAATATTTTAATGCAGAATGGTCTGTGTACATCTTGAAGCGAGACCCAAGTAGGTAGTGTCTGAACTTCTAGAGCACATAGACCATGGCCAGGCCTTTCCGTTCGATAGTGGTATATTTTTTTCCAGATATAGATAATTTTATACTCGCAAATGAAATCAGATGATCAATTGCGCCTTCACCTGGTTGTGACAGTATTGCACCTAGTGCAATGGATGATGCAACGACATGGATATGGAACTATTTTTCCCAATCTGTAAAGACTTAAAATGGGTGCAGTGACCCGTATATGCTTCAGTGTGTCCAACCCCTTCTGTCAATCATCATTCCATTGGAACTTGACTTATTTCTTCAACAACTTTTCCATGGGTGTTGTAATCTATGCATAGCCTTTAATAAACTTCATGTAATACCATGTATGGCCCAACATAGCTTGTAGTTTTTTTACTGAGGTTGGTGGTGATAATTCTAGAATAACAACAATCTTGTTGGTTCAACCAATAGGCCTTGATTGCATATGATATGTCCTAGTAGAATTTTGAATGGTGTCAGAAAGATGCATTTCTTTAAGTTCAACAAAATCTGACACTGTCTGCATCTATATAACATGAGATGAATAACTCCGATATGATCCTGTAGTAGACTGAATACCATCCAATCGTCTAAGTACACTTCCAAAAAATTATGGATGAAATATTTGAATGAGACCACAAGCACTATAGAAAACATTGCAAGGTCATTCTTTAATCCAAATGGCATCATGTATTGATAACTTCCCCATTATGTCACAAATGTGGTTTTATGTTTGTCTTCCTGCGTAATTTTTATCTAATGGTACCCAAAGAATCCATCCTTGAATGAATATGCTTCTTGACCCCCTACATTCTCCAGTACTTTATCAGTGAACAGTGTTGGGAATGGGTCATGTAAGCATGCATAATTTACCTTCCTCAATTCGACGCATATCCTAATCCCTCCAATTTTCTTGTCCTATACCGCCATAGGGATAATCCATTCAGATTCTTCAACTGGTTCAATAATTCCTTTGTTGAGCATTCTATCTAGTTCAATCTTAACCTTCTCCTTATACCTTAGTTTCAACCTATATGGTCTCTATCGGATTGGCTTAGTGGAATATTCATCTCCCCTAAGTCTCTTTCTATCCCTTTCATCTATGAGAATGTAGTTGGAAATAAGTCATGATATTCTCATAATAAGTCTGCCACTTTTTCAATTGTCTCATCGTTCCAATAGTCTCCTATGTGCACAAACTTAGGATTATCTGTTGTCCCAATGTTGACTTTCTTTGTCTTTATAGGTTGTGTGTATGCAACATATACCAGCTCTGGCCCTTCTACTGCACCTGTTCCTTCTATCTCTGGTACATGTACATTCCTAGGATCCTCTTCGTCATATTCCTTCTCCGTGCATTATAGAATTCCAATAGCTTATGGACCATTAGTTTGATTGTGTGTGTTGTGTCTAAAGGTTCTTCTTCCACTGATTCTACCTTTGAGAAGATATATGTTTGAATGTCCTGTAGTGTTGCATGTATGGAGGGAGATTCATGTTCAAATGTGAATGTGACTTTGAATCTCTGGACCGATCCTTCCCATGTTGTTTTCTCTCTACGCGTCTCCAATTATAAATACCAGTTCCTTGGGATTGTATCCAATGTGTGTATGAATTGATGCAACCATTCTATTTCTGATAATGATCGCCATAAATCCCTACAATTTTCCATGTGATCCGCTAGATCATTTTATCCTGTGTATTTCTGCGCACTTACTTCTGCTTCAGGTCTAAAGCATATCTGCACGAGTTTACTGCACTGTGCCCAGTCCTTAATACTCTTTCATTGCATGACCCACCATTAGGATGACATATAGTGCTAACAACATCTGTTGTTCAGGTACATGTAATTAAAATGATTTTATAAACATATTAACCTCAGTTAGTCCATCGTACCTGGGTGGGTCAGATAGTTCTATGCCAATCCAACACAAAGATCAGTTTATACATGAACATCTTCTAGTTGATACTTCATGCATCCTCTGTTGCCAATTCTCTAGACTAGCTTCTGAATCTGATGCACACAAACTGAAACTTCTTCAACTAAGAACCCCATCCATTGTTGGTTCGACATAATCCTCCATCCACGCAGTTAGATTATGTAAATTGTTCATGTCATTCACTCTTACTGACTTTTTTTATCCCTGCCCTTTTGATGGGTCTAAGGGTGCAATAACCTTTAGATTCTTGACCTCAAAGATCATCTCCCTTTTTTTCAAGTTAATATTTTCTTGGTTATCAACCGCCCATTAAAGTTGGATATGGTTGACTATCGTCTACGATCTCAATAACTTCAAAATCTGCCATGCTTCATACCCCATCTATGTTTATAGGTACCTCTGCCAGTCACCTGATCAGGAGTATCATATGCTGATTCACGAGCCTTAACTGGATAGGGGACCATATAAATTCAGGTTTCCCATAATCTCCCATGTCTACTTAGATATTACATTCACATCCGATCCTAAGTCGAGAATAACATTATCCACATCGTATTCCCCAATTTGCGCATTGAACTTGAATTAACCCATTGTTTCTCTTCCTGCGCAGTACTTGGTTTACCATTCGTTGTGTGAAAAGGATGTCCCTTCATTTTACGCAATGATCAATTATGTTGTATAATATAATAAGCACAATTATATCCTTCATTAGTTCTACACAACTCCTTAAGAAGTTTCTTAGTGTACTTACTTGTGCACTTGAATTTTCAAGTATCATTGGGTCTTCTAGATGAGGTAGCAATGATGTGGATCCTTCCCCATGTGGTTCAAGTATTTCCTTTCTTGCACTTTGATATGTATCTTTTTCCTACTGAGGGTTGAATGATGGCATAGGCCCTACTGACTTCCTTACCCACTGCTATGTTTGAATTCCTTGAGTTTCTATATCAACGCTTGTGCGAGTTCCTCCACGTGTAACGATTGTGATTTTTTGTCCTTCACTGCATTTTTCAACTGATATCATTTGCACATTCTGATTATGATGCAAAGTCATATTTGGGTTTCCTCTAGCCTACCATTTTTCAACTAGTTGGGGACAGTCCTCTGTTACGGGATCCAATTCACTACAATATGTGCACGTGGTACACGGGTTCTGGCAATCTTGGCCCAAGTGTCCTGGTTGATTAAAATTATAACAGATAATTGATCCTCGTCCTCCTCGGAAAAAAATCCCTCTACCTCGATTTTTGTCAAAATTTTCTCTTTTCACTTGATTGAAACATCTATGAGTGTTATACTGCGCACCACTCCCATCCATGCCGATATTTTCTTCCTGGATCCTGTATATATCAATTGTGCACTCCCTTAGAAGTTCAAACCCCTGACAATCCTTTTCTTCATGTCGTACCAATTTGAAAAAGTTGCAAAACAAGTTCTTTGGACTACTCTGGTATTTTTGGAGTAATGGACACTCAGTGGGATGATGACCCCATTTCTTACAGATCTTGCAGTATCCTCCTCCGGGTAGTGGGTTCGGTGCTCCTACTGCCAAGTACTACATAAAATCTGGGCATTCTTCCTTTTGGTGGCCCTCCGTCCTACACTTGGCACACCAAATTTGTTCTTGTTTTTCCCTTCCTTTGGTAAGCTCAACCAGTTGAATTGTTAATGCAAATAACTGTTTCTGAACTTGCACCATTCCCCCAATGTCTCCTACCGATGACGACTCTAATTTCATTGTGATTTCAAGTGCCTCGGGCTTCTATGAAACCTTCTGTTGAATTAGTGGTCTACGAATGTGGAATAGTAATCCTGCAATGAACCACTCTTGATGATGCTAATCTAGAATATGGAAATTCAGTCTCCCCATTACATCCTTAAATCGTTGATTGTAATCCCACACTGACTATGTTTTCACCTGCTTGATCTCCTTCATTTCAGTAATATATTGCGATTCTGTCTTTTTGAAATCCTTTAATAACACTTGTTTTATCTCTGCCAAAGTCTCAACTTGTCCGGTATGTGGACCTTTGAAAAAATTTCTTTCTGCAACATTGTATGACTGAAGGAAATCTACGGAAAATTCTATAACATAAACCCCTAGTATACTATCCAACCAAAAATAAATTGCTCGAGCAATTGAGTTACTGAATTGAACTGTCTTACCAGTTCCGGTGTCCAATTCCTTGGTGTTGCAGCACTAAATGTTCATGTATTCTCTACTAACCTTTCAAGCCACTCGGTTGCACTTCCTTTTCTCGCTCGCTTACTTTATCCTTTCGTCTTTACACTATCTCTATCCTTCACATCCTTCTTCTCCATTTCTATCTTCTGCATGATTCCTTTTTTTTGTGAATCCTTCCTTTTGCGCGATTCCTTCCTTTTGTGCACTTTCTTCATACTTAGATTCTTCCCAAAATTATATCCAAAACTGTCTGTCGAACACATGTCATCCCACCAATGAAGCGGATTTACAGGTACAAGAAGGGGTTTTTCATGGCCAGCCGACAACATAATTTTTTCAGCCATGGAAGTTCCCAACTCATGACTTTCACATTCAAGGAAGTCCATCCAGTGATAATGGTTTTAAAGATGCAATTTTTGGTAGACTTCAACATGTTCAGTTTTTGGATTATTACAAGAATTTCCAGTTCCACATACAGGTGCAGTCACCCATAAGTCATGGATTTACATATTTTTTCAAGTCTAATGGATTTTCTCATGTTTCTTCCATATATATATGATCAAGAACAGTAAGGAGGGGAAACAATATTCTTGTAGGTTTCTATTGGAGACACCTTCATAGTCACTCTTGCTTGATGGTTTGATGAGTAGAAATGACGGTTTTCCCTATGCTTATGTCAAGAAAGATGACTACATCAACCCTATTCACCTCTGGATTGAAGAAGCTTGCAACAATACAAGTAAACCTTGGAATGCCTTCATTATTTTCTCGCATGATTATGATCATCCTTCATATTTCAACCAAAGAAAGGTAAAGGAGATGTATACATATGCTTACTTGATCCTTAGTGTTTCATTGTTTTGGTTTGTGACTAAGCATAAAGGTGAATCTCAAGGTATTTATGAACTTTTTAAATGGTTATATTGGATTTATGATTTTACTTAGCATGTTATGTTTATTATTTTAGAGTAGGTAAGAATAAACAATCTCTTTATCATGAGTGTTAGATTAACTTGTGTGTTTCATTTTATTGAGTGTTTCATTTTGTTATTATTGGAATAAACAAAAATTATGCTTACACTATATGAAATTATCTAAGGGTTGGTGTTATGTACTTCGTTCATTTCATTTTAGGCATTGGTTTACTTTTATCTCAAGGAATGGATAAGGTACTGGTGTGTTTACCCTCCCTTGCATTTAATATCCATTGGTTGAGATTGTTTCTGGTCTACATGTTTCCAAGATTCTAGAGTTCTCATGCACTCGTGAGATGAGAACATGTCCCCAAGTTGGATCCAACTGTTACACCATAGATTCTCTACAATATACCCTACATTTTTTCACGAGATGTGGCCACTCTAATGATCCCAAAGTGCGATGATTTATTTGTATGTGGTTTTGATAGGATAATTGATGTACAAGTGTGGTTATATGGTTACCCAGATCCCCTATGTTGGATGGTCATGGAATGTTATTTTAGTTCCCATTCTCAGGGTGCTTGGTTTTATTGTTGCGTTCGACTATCCCTTGGTGGTGGTAACTCCCTCCATGTTGGGAATTTAAGTCTTGGGTAGGTATGCGGGAATTATAAAGTGGATCTACTAGGATACATGATTTATGGGGGCCTTCACTATTCACTTATTCTATTTTCTATGTAAAAGGTGATTGCGCTTTGCAAGGGTTGTCACACCCATGGTTTAACACACCTATTTTACCCCACATGGACCCTCTCTCTTATGTATGTACCAAAATTTGTTCATGGGCCCTCAGAGATGATTTTTCATATGTTCACTTAGTTTCATGTCTCTCGAGGCATTGTCATAGTTCTCAACGCAATACACATATTTTGAGGCATTAGTCACATCCTCCAAGGCTCATTTAGGATTCTTTTGCACACATGGAAATTCTCTACACATGCCACATGGAAGATCCTAGAAAGTTTATCTATTTTCATCATTGTTGGAGATGTATTTGACATAATTTGAGGGTTGACCCATTATTTTTACATCATTCTTGTTGTTGGGGGTTTTATGACCCATTTTTTGACTTGGAGGATCACTCCCATGCTTCATGGAGGTGCCTTGAACTTATATATGAATATGGTCTTTCTTTGGAGACATATTTGAAGGACTTACATACATTATTTGAGCATTCCTTGAGCACATTTTGTGGAGGCCATCCCCTTTTGAGGTCACTCTCCACACTTCCATGAGAACGTTCCACTTGGAGGAGAGAAATGTTGGAGCTTTACTTGATTGGGAGGCTACCCCACCTTGTTTTGAGGCCTCCACATCACCCTTTTCTTGGAATGTTTTGCTTGGAGAGAAAATTGGCCCAATTTTTTGTGGGATCCTCCTCTTTTATGAAGGCTTCTAGCTTGTAAAACATATTTTCATTGTATTTTGACTTAGTCTCCAAGTTATGTGGATGGAAAGTCACTTTTATTTTATAACCTAGATTTAGTGAATACAGATTGAGAAGGTGTTGTGAGCCTCATCTATAAATAAAGGCCCTCCTCTCATTCCAAATTGTTGTGAATTGTTGGAGATCATTTGAAGCCATTAATAAAAGTTCTTTTATTTGGTGTTTCTTGGTTTCAATTCTTTGAGTTCTTTCTTTCTTGGTTATTCTTCTTACTTCAAAAACTATTGTGAATATACAAGAGCACTACTAAATCTATAAATATTGATCCATTGAAGAGTTGCACAACTACTTGGAAGGAGGACATCTAGGGTTTGTATCTCTTCCATATTCCTTAAAACGATTTGGTAAGTTCTTATCTCTTGTCTTGATTGGTTTTATTCTCCTTGGAAAGGGTTTTAAGTATTTTCTCCAATATTTTGTTAATCTTGTTGGAGAAAGTTATTCCTTTGAGGAAACCCTTTGTTACACATTATTTTCATCATCCCTATGACCGTTAATGATGTAAACCTATATGTTTCCTTCAGAGGGGTCAGTGGCCTGAATTCCTGAAGAAAGAAGGTAAAAGAACTTTTCCTGAGAGAAGAAGTTGTGTTTTCCTCTATAAAAAACCTATTAAAGAGAATTTTCGTAGGTTGCTCTATACACAGGGTGCAAAAATGCCTGATTTCCACAGGCTGTACTATAGCTAGGTCGCGTAGTTTCCACAGATTGCACTATGTCTAGGGTGCGGAAATCTTCGTACATGGGGAAAACGAGCATCTTCTCTATGCTTATAGAAGGAGAAGCTTCTATGGTGAGGTGGCTTCCGAAAGGTTTGGATCTTACTCGCTTTCATGATTTTGTGGGATCATCCTAACCTCCTCACCTTATCCTCTTCAGCTTATAAAAGGAGAGGAGTTCTCATGGAAATGGTTAGAAGTTGGTTTTGGCTTGAGATTGTTAGCTTGGTTAGAGTGGCTTTGAGCTTTGCTTTGTCAAGATAGATGTCAGATCTATAGTTGCAGAATTTGTGGATCAGAAGTGTGTGGGAAGCAAGGAACTATTGGAAGGAACCTAACAACATCAAGGAATCTGGTTGTATTTTTCTTCCACATTATATAATACAATGACATGTTTCTTTCTCATAAAATCATCCTCATTTTATTAAATGACTCCTTGATCACATGTATCAGTTTTCATTGAATATCTTATTGTTGCTTTCACTTTGGTTGGTTTGTGTTTCATTGTAGGATCAAAGTCACAAGAGCACGAGAGAGAAGTAGGGACAACAAAGTCATAAGGAGGCGATATTCAAAGGTATGTCACTCATCCTTTCTTTGATAGTAGATTCAATGATTAAAACTTAGGGAAAACACCATGTGTTGTCTTGTTTTGTTCTAGATCTAGGTGGATCTAGGGAGATCAGTTTATGTCTGCATTTACCGATTTATCCTACAACAAAATTGGCAACCATATTGGAGAACATATTGTTTTCCTAGTTTGTCTTG